>OY282607.1:101576307-101796503 GCA_958298945.1 Atherix ibis | reverse complement strand
ATTGTTCTCTTGTATATAGGGTCCTTAGGACCAGGAACCAATTTTTCTTTTGAATATAGGTCCTAAAGCACGGGCCATTTAATCGTGCTTGAATAAAAGGTCCCTAAGACAAGGAGTATTTACAGCGCCACGCTCATGATTGTTTGCTTCTTTATAAGGTCTCTAAGACCAGCAGCCATTTGATAGTGCCACATCATAAATTTTTGCTTTTATTTAAGGTCCCTAAGACTAGAAGCTACTTTCTAGCGGCGCGCTTATAATTGTTCTCTTGTGTATAAAGTCCCTAAGACCAGGAACCAATTTTTTTCTTGAATATAAGGTCCCTAAAATAGTGTATGTAAGATCCCTAAGACCAAGAGCCAATATTTTCTTGAATATAAGGTCCCTAGAATCAGGTGTCATTTTATAGTAGTTTATTTAGGGTCCCTAAACCCAGCAGCTATTTGATAGAACCCGAATATAAGGTCCCTAAAATAGTGTATATGAGGTCCCTAAGAACATGAGCCAATTTTGTTCTTGAATATCAGACCCCAGAGCAGGAGCCGTTTGATAGTGCGAAACTCACAATTTTTTTCTTCAATGTAAGGTCCCAAAAATCAGGAGTTATTTTTTATAGTAGTTTATTTAAGACCAGCGTTGATTTAATAGAGCAACGTCTATAATTGTTTGCTTGAATATAAGTCCCCTAAGATCAAAAGTCATTCGATAGTACTCGAATTTAAGGTCCCTAAAATCTTCTAGAAAAATGTAAGGTCCTTGGTAACATGAGCCAATTTTTTTCTTGAATATCAGACCCCTAAGATCAGGAGCAATTTGATAGGGTCAAGCTCATAATTTTTTTGCTTGTAAATAAGGTCCCTTAGACATGTTTGAGGAGCCACTTTATAGCAACTGCCACCATGAGGCCATTTGGTGACTTTATTTTACGTGTGGGTAAGCGGTATGTATTTATCAATGCTTAAATGGGTAAAAAAGTTAATGGAATGGAAAATAGTTTTACTTAGAGTTTATGAAAGCATGTTAGTCTTAAAAACGGTATATTGTGAAGCATGTCGAAATAAAAACGGAACTTGGAGGCGGTTTTGATAGATCTAGAAGTCACCATGGACGAAATACTACAGGAAAAAGATTTTTTTTGAATATGGTGGCAATCACAGTATATATCGTGCAGGGAGCTACGCGACATAGGATTGACAGTCAAGGCGGTTACCAAAAATAAAATAACGAGTGACATAGGATTGACAGAGAGTGGTTACCAAAAATAAAATAACGAGTGCCGGACTGTGAGCAGTTTGCGTGCCTAGAATTTCAGTAAGGTTGTGAAGTAAACTGGTTTAGTGGTTCTTATCCAATGACTTGGTAAGGTAGTTCAGCTTTTGTACCATATTTTATGTATACAAATGGATAGAAATATAATTTTTCATGTAGTTAATAAAGGAGGAAGATTTGGGATGACTACAAGTCTGGATTGGGAGCAGTTTCACTAATCGCCTAAAATTCCTACATGTCCAGTAACTCAATGGTAATTGAATGCGTTCCTGATGGCTTTTCTATGGAGCTACCTTGTAGGGAAAGGTAAAGCTCACAATATAGTTCAATATTTCAGTGGCATTTAATTCAAGAGCTGCGTTGAGGTCGCCCAACTATTCAAGAGATAATGCGATGTCAAACCGCACGATCTTGAAGGGAAATTGGCAGGTTCATTACGTCAAAACACGTTGTTGCTCAATTTTTTCTTAAATAAATCGATGGTTGAGCAAGTCCCCTGGGTCTATTTCTGCTATATTTTCAAAGATATAATCGTTGGTTATAACACGGTAATGCTGCCTATTACCTCAGACCTTCGTCCTCAGACAAGTCTACCCGAAGAAATATGAACCAGCATTCAAGCCCCAACACCAAATAGTTGATTTTAGTGTCCATTTTATTAATATATCCAAAATGTCTTATCTAACTCCAAAGGCGACAATTTTCCTTGTTAACAAAACAATTTAACAAAAATTAGCCTCAAAAGTACAAAAAAAATTTCCTTTAACTAACTTTGACAGATGACACTTGGTTTGACAGCTGACAGTTGGTACTAATACCAACTTTTCGTAGTTAAACCTTCTATTTTAGGTTTGTTGTAATTGAAAATCAAACAAAAAAATAATAATAATAATTAATAGTGAATAAATGTAATTTTTTTGGGGGGGTGCGTGAACGAAAGGATTTGATGATTAAAATTCGAATAAATTAATTGTAATTTCTATGCTCTTGTATAAATTTAAGTTTTCAATGAAAGCATAAAACCCTTAGTTGAATGACATCAAAAATCGACGGACACTACTATTCATAACAAATTAATTTGAAGCGTTGTTAAAGTATGTACTTCTGTGGGTTTTTCGATTTGTAAAATCATTTTAAGATGGTGATCGTCGGACACCTGAATATAAATGAAAATCGTTTTGAAAAACAAGTACCATCCCAGTATGAGTATCTTTGTTAGATACTCGTAATACTCTCACTTGGCTGTAGATATGCGGCGTCTACTTCTACTCAGGTAGTTAGGTAGGTAGATGGCCAGCTCCATCATTCTTTAAGTCAGCCATTCTTAAAGTGAAGTGAATAATTGAAAATCATATTCTGTCGAGTACGAATGCCGGTGGAGTTCATTTGTATTCAATTAAGTGAACTCGCCGATGTTGTAGCTCATTCGTTAAAATGCAAAGATTTTAATCTTCCTGCAAAGAGTTTAGTTAGTCGACTGTGTTCGTAATGGAAAGTTTCATTTTAACCAAAACGAACAAGGTACTGTGTCAGTCATCCTTAGAAAAGGTATATTAAAATTCTGCGAAGACAATTGGGGATGGATGCTCTGAGACTATAACCCTTATTAGTGATGATGGTACATCATGTCATTCCTACGCGTACTCTTGTTTGCATACAAAACTCTATCTACCCAACACCCCGCCCGTCTCCCAAGGGAAGTTAAAGAAATTCCATTGAGATTCTGTTAATATAATTATACGAGTAGGTAAACAGAAAAGTACTAAAATTCCAGAAATTCCCCAAAAAAATAGAAAAGAAAATTAAATGGAAAACAACATTAACAAAATAGTAAAAGTAATCGACTTTCACCTATCGAATGAATTATGATAAGATGAGGTGGATAAGAATCTTCCTTTCTAGTTCGATGGGGGGGTGGGGGCGTTCGAAAATGTTTTTCGCAATGAAATTCGGTGAATATGTAGAAGAAGTTTTTTGGGGGGCGGTTTGCAAATTAATTAACCGCACATTAATACCATAATTAAGAAATTTGTCTTGGGAAGAAATCCTTTTCGGCTCGCCGTCTCTTTATCTGATCGCTATCGTGCTCCGTAATGAAAAAAATGTTCTATGCTCGGGAGGAGGGGGTCTGGTTCGTTGTTTTTCTTCCGAAAAGTAATTACATCGAAAATTCAATGGATTGGTGTGTGTGTGAATGTTTTATTAATTGAATTTTTCATTAAAGGAATCCTTCATCCTTTTTCGATATGCCATCGTACACGATTATCTCAGTATGCACATCTCATTGCAATCCAGGATAGATTCTGTTTCTCGTAACTCAACCGGTATGATAATAGCATGATTACAAGCGACTGGCGAACGATATGTTCACATTTTAATGGAATGCATTTTTCATAAGCCACAATCTATCTTGTTTTGAGAGAGCATATTCCATTCATCTTGTTGCCTTTTGGCTTTTGGTATTTTGATATTTGCACCCTATCCTCTCGGTCTTCCCTTGATTCTTTTGATGAAAGTTTCAGTTTCGATAACAGGAATTATGCATAAATTTAAGAGCTTATAAATATTTTCTAACCATTAAGGTTATTTAATACCATTAATAGGGTATCGTTTTTAAATATGACGATTTTTTTTTGTATTCATTTTTCGCACTCAACGTCAAGTACTCGTCAAAGGGGTTGGTGTTAAGTTCGGTGTGTTGGGAATTTCTTTTCACAGTGTCTGGTTTTTCACATTCCAAGCTTTATGAATTAGCAAAGATTTGTTTTTTTTTTTTGGTACCCGAACAATTTTACTCTTATTTTGGGATATTTGAGAAAAAACTTAAAATTACAATTATTCATCAAAATAATAACATAGTAATTAGTAGATTTGAATAATGGTATTAATTAATGTGAAAGGTTAGGCCTCAGTATTTTAATAAACCGCGCGATCAGTGACGCTTTTAAGTCTTCAATAGGTATTTCTAGGAAAGGAGTGGCATTTGGACTTACCGACATTATTTTGGCTTAGAGAACGTAGCGAAGATTGTGGAGCCTCTAGATGAGCGGGGAAAAAGACGGTTGTAGTGACTTCGGTCAACTCCGCGGGAAAATATAAAAATGTGATCAAATAAGTCGATTTTAGTTGGTTAAGGTCGCACACTTGGTCTTTCGATAATTTCCAGTTTACTTTAACACAAAGAAAAAAAAGAAGGTCAACCACCAATCAATCCCGTGATTGTGGAGCCTCTAGATGAGCGGGAAAAAAGACGGTCCACCAATCCCGTGATTGAAATCAAGGTCTCTAAACTTGCAAATGATACTTTCGACGTGACACAATGTTATTGAGCTTTAGTCAAATGTAAGCAAATCAGGTCGCTGACCTTTACTTACGGAAGGAGTCAGCCTCTTTGATTTTTTTTATGTATTTACGAATTTTTCATTTAAGATTACGTAGCAGTTTGGTGATCTTACATTTGATAAACAATATGCTGTTAGAAGAACTTGCAGCCAAAAAAATTAACTAGATCTTGACTCTACTTTTTTTAAATATTTTTACAGATATTTATATATAGGGTGGTCCATTTAGCGGTTCCATTTTGAACTACTATTTATTTGAAATACTAGAGTGTTAAATGTCAACACGAATTGACAGATTGTTAGTTGAAAGACAGAATTTTACGGTAATCCGTACGCTTGAGGAAAAATGGGAAATATTGAGAACTTACTTCCAAAGTGATGAGTCTTCAACCCAAACTGTGAGAAATGCCATCACGTGAATTTGTGGGCAATGTTGTGAAGCGAGTTCGCCAAACTGGTTTGTTAGTTGCCAAAGCAACTCGTTCCCGCTCTTATACAGTGCGTACGACCGAGAATATTGCCGCCGTTGCTGAAAATGTCCGTGATCATCCATCAACATCAACTCGTCACCGTTCTCAGAAATTGAACATTTCTCGCACTTTTCTTTTGAGAATTTTGCACAAAGACCGCGGTATGAAAGCTTACAAAGTTCAATTGGTCCAGCAGCTAAAGCCGCATGACCATCCGATGCGTTTTCGGTTTACCCAATGGGCTCAAGATCAATTGGCCGAAGATGAGCATTTTTACCGAAAAATCATCTTTTCCGATGAGGCCCATTTCCACCTCGGTGGGTATGTCAACAAACAAAATTGTTTGGTGACATACTCAAAAAATCCATACGTCACCATGGAAAAGCCGATGCATCCACAACGAGTCACGGTTTGGTTCGGATTTTGGAGTGGAGGCATCATTGGCCCGTTTTTCTTCGGGTAATTTTACCCTTAACTACCAGATGCAAAAGAAATCACAATCTTTTGCATAGCCGTACTAGAAAAATTTCAACGGCGTCAAATCGCTTGATCTTAGAGGCCAATTGACATCACAAGATCTCGCAATTACACGTTCTGGGAGTATTTTCACACAATAAAGCCAAAATTGAGCGATTCTGATTTGTGGCTTGTTATGGCGTTTTGATTAAATGAAATATGATCCAGATGTAAGTCTTCAAGTTCTGACTAAAAAAGCGTCGGTCATAGCGATTAGAAGCGAAGGTAAAGGTTTCTCTTTCATTTCCATAGAAATACGACCTTCAGTTCAAAATGCACATCAGAAAGTCACATCTTATTTGCAGATACAATGGCTTCTACATAGTCATTTGTGGGTTTTTACAGCCTCATTATGCGACAATTTTAGTTTTTGACCTATCAACCGAGCGCAAAGTGAGCCTTATCGCTCTGCTCTCAAAGTTCGAATTTTTTACTAATTTTCTTTTTATACAATATAAAATGGCAAACCTCAAACAAAACAAACTCCCCCTTAAATGATATATTCGTTTGCCAGCTTCAAAATGACGGGGCTATACTTTCCGAATCACAAAATAGATAATCCATTAAAATGTGCGTTGCCGCACTTTTGCCATGCGCGTCCCTACAATGCGCTGCGGCGGCGGTCTGCGTGAGCTTATGTGTATACTGTGCGCTGTTATAATTTGGCATTGCGGGGTCAATGCGGCTGTGGCCAAACGCTGAAATTTGAGATTGCGTCACCAACTATTTTTTTAATCCTCAATTTTTTAAAAAGGAATTCGATTATATTATCCTGAAAATCATAACTGAGACTGTTTCCTTAAAAAAAATTCTATTACATAATTAAATAAATTTTTTTATCGAAAGGAAAAAAAAAACATATAAAATTATTCGCATGTTTTCCTTTTAATTAATTCTGTATTCATAGTCGTAAATTTATAGTCCTGTAAAGAGGACGAAATGAATCCTAAATGAAATCAAATAAATCAGAAAATTCACCCACCATCCTACCTATAACTTGTCGATATTAAAATTTTTGCTTTTATCTACAATGATTTAGTTTAAAAAAACTAAGGAATTGCAAATTTTTTTTTTGTATTTTATGTGTTTTGGGAGGGGGGGGGGGCGGCTATTTTGGTATTTTTTTCAAATATAAAATTTTTTTGTTCCTCGTTTTCCCAAAAATTCGCATTTTTTTTTTGTGTGTACAATTTTCCAATCAAAAATGGGAAATTGTCACGAAAAATTCCATTCGTTCGCAATTCGGCTTGACACGCATTTCTTCTCGTGTGATCGAATTTCCTGAAAACTCGATTTTTTGACGTGACGTCGTTTGGATTGTGAACAAATCCTCCAAACTGGATAAGAATGCTTCGCTCATTCGTCCTTATCAGAAATATTAAATCGCAATGATTTTACGATTTTCTTCGTGTTGTTTTTTTTCTTTTTTTTTTAATCTGCTTCCTGTTGATGGCCCTTAAAAAAGTGTATAAATAATCTTGAAATTTATTACTTGCTGCCTAAGTTAACACTGCCGCTTTTCAGTTTAAGGATTGGCTGGAGTTTTTTTTTTCTTATTCCTTATTCCTTGTTGTGATCCGTAATATATTTGTGTAAGCGTTTTTAAACTATACTAATTCGAATATGAAGAGAAAATGATGGAAAATGGTGTATATGGAGCCGTTTTGTTTTGTCACATTCAATAAATTTCATTTTATTATATTTTGGTTGGTTTTCATTTTCATTTTTTTTTCCTTCCTATTATTTTATTTTACAATTTATTTACGAGTCAGCATGTACCATATATATATATATTCGCATTTATTAGAGTTTTTGGTTTTTGTGTAAATGAACGGACGGATTTTAAAGAGGCTGAAAGCTCATATTATGTACACGAAAATACAGGATCATAAAGTTGAGCAACAATGAAATTTTCGGTCATAAAATCTGTAAAAGTTACCAGTTTTTATTACCCTTATTTTGGGCGGTTTTTATAGAAAGCTTTCGTTGGGTGATAGGTATTCGTTGCGAAAAAAATTTCCCTTTCTGCACAGCCAACCTTTTTCTATTATCAAAAAAAAAAAAAACTTTATGTTATAATTTTGTTTCCATACACACTCATACATTATGAGTATTATTATGACTATTATTATGGGATTTTAGGAAATCTTCATTTTTTGTTGTTGTGCATAATTCGATTAAAAGACGCTAAACAAGAGGAAAAATTGAGATCAACTTTTATGTATTCCAATAGCATTGACTTGGCGGAGAATGAATTCTGTATG
Organism: Atherix ibis; assembly: GCA_958298945.1. Taxonomy (NCBI): domain Eukaryota; kingdom Metazoa; phylum Arthropoda; class Insecta; order Diptera; family Athericidae; genus Atherix; species Atherix ibis. Next base: position 101,788,643 of record OY282607.1, on the reverse strand, counting down.
CCTCTAACTTTTTATTCATTATAAGTAAATGTTTTTAAAGTGAATACAAAAATTCCTCATTTTTGCCAAGAATTTTCAGCGAATTATATCTCTTGATTTTTCTTATAAAAAATTTCTTATTCTATATATACTCGTAGTAAGTTATTTTGCTGATTTTTAATAATATAAGTGAATTTCTGCCTTATTAGCTTAGTTGTTGCTTACAAATAAAAAATTTTCATATTAAAAGAAAAAAAAACTTGTTACAAATTATATCTGCTCTTTTTTTTGACTCAAAAAAAAATGACACCTTAAAAATCCTACCACACTAAAAGCATAATTTTTCTCTGATAAATGTCCGCTTTTGATATCTTTTGAGGCTGATCATAACACCGAAATCAATACCGCTTAAGCCCCACATTGTTGTAAACGATCCAATTCTCATCACTAGTTATCAATCCCTTCTAAAGGATCATTTCCTTACGTTTAATGAGCAATGTCGCAAATGTCTATGCATGCCGGTCAAATGAACTTTTTCGAGTGCATGAAGAATCCAAATATCGAGCTCGCTTATGTATCCCAGCTTCTTCAGGTGGTCGTGAACGGTTGAATGATGAATGCTCAATGTTTCTGCATGCTCTCGCCTCGTGTAATGCTGATTTGACTCAATTCATGGCTTTATTTTGCTGTCATTAACTTCGGTTTTTCTTCCTGACCATAGACCATCGTTGAGATCAAAATCACCATCACAGAATTTCGTGAACCATCTTTGGCACTGACGCCAGCCCCTGTTAGAGCATTGCCACCGTTACTTTACGCAAATTTTCCCAAGCTTGACACGCGTTCTTCTCTTTACGGAAATAAAACCCAAAAAAATTTGGTTTGGTTTTCTATTTTCAACTTATTGTAAAATCCATAAAAAAAGGATTAATTTAATTTTAAAAATAAAGCCTAAATTATCAGCTGTTAAACGAAAGAACGCCATTTGTTATGAAATTGCGTCATTTCCGATATCACAACAGTTTACGCCAGATTATTCTAGGGTCAAGCTTGATTCACCTCTCATTCGCCAGCTTTATTGAATTAAGCCAAATGAGTTATGTAGCCATCTTCATATACTCCGTGGGGGAATTTTCCCTGGTACCATTTCTGGCTAATGAGTTCAAACTTTTTGCAACAATATTTTTCTAGCACACATCATATGCGGAATAGTTACCAGAATACCACCGGATTGGCAAATAGGTCCGACATATATTGAAAAACATCGCATAAAATCGCATAACATCGTAAAACATCGCATAACATCGCAAATAACATGGCAAACATTGCAAACCATCTGAAAACAGAGATAAACAATTTATCCTGGCACCATTAGTCTGCCTAACTTGAGTAGTGAGTAATGAGTTCAAAATTTTTGCAGCAATCTTCTTCGGCCACAAATCGTATGCGAAATAGTTAGCAGAATACCACAAGATTGCTAAACAGGTCCAACAAATATTGAGAAACATCGAAAAACATCGCATAACATCGTAAAACATCGCATAACATCGCAAAAAACATCGCAAACATTGAAAACCATCTGAAATCAGAAAATACAACTTGAGTAGTGAGTAATGAGTTCAAACTTTTTCCAACAATTTTTTTCTGCAACACATCATATGTCAAATTGTTAACAGAACATTACAGAATTGGTAAATATTTGTCGGCCCACTTTTGAAAAACATTGCATAACATCGAAAAACATCGCATAACATCGCAAAAAAAAATCGCAAACATTGCAAACCATCTGAAAACAGAGAAAACAATTTATCCTGGTACCATTCCTGCCTTGGGTAGTGAGTAATAAGTTCAAACTTTTTGCGAAAAATTTTTTCTGCCACACATCATATGTGAAATTGTTAGTAGAACACTACATGATTGGCAAATGGAGCCGACAAATAATGAAAAAAACATCGAAAAATATCACATAACATCGAAAAACATCGCATAACATCGCAAAAAAACATCGCAAACATTGCAAACCATCTAAAAACGGAGAAATAAATTTATCGTGGTATCATTTCTGACTAACTTGAGAGAGTTGTAAGTAATGAGTTCAAAAACAATCTTTGGTCAGGCCACAAGATTGGCAAATAGAGCCTGGCCATTTGTGGTTTCCCAGAAAATAGTTATGGCTGAGACCAGTATGTTCTGTCCTAATTCTAAGCAGTTTCCATATCCAGACTTCCGTTAAGCATGTTGAATGGTAGTTGGCCAATAAGACGCTAAAACGGTCTCACTATTAGGCATTCTGTTAGTAGTCAGAGCAGATTAGTATTTTTTTAATTAAAAAAAATAATAATAATCTGTGCCAAATTTTTGCTTTTAAAAAAAAAATCGGTGCTAAAATTCAAAAGAAAAATTGCAAACAAATAGGATCCATTTTTTTGCTTCTTCTTTGATAAGTATTTACAGGCAAACTCTTTACTCAATTGATACCAAATGGGAAATGTTGTTGACATTCTTTTAATATTCAAGTAGGTGCCATACATGTTCACATTCAATATGTCCATGGAATTTTGATTGCAATTGGAACAATATTTTTAAAGCTAAAAGAAATTCAATAAATAATAATAATATATCGATTCAAGTGTATATTGTACGTAAAAGAAATTTTAATATTTTTCGCGAGTGTACTAGAAATTCTTCAATCGAAAAATTTCCGTTAGTCCTCTCACCCATCCCCAAAAATAAAGAGAAAAAGAAGAACAACAACAGCAACAACAAAAAAACAGAACGAATTTGAATAAAATTTTGATCGCTTACCGCGAATACTTAACAATCTTTAAAAAAAAAATACATAACAAACTAACTATTAACTGACTAGTCGATGAAATTGATTTGAATTTAAATATTTCGAAAATTACTTTCCGAATTTTTATATATACAATATATTGATTAGTTATTATCCCCCCCCCTCCCCCCTTCGCCCAAGGCAGAACATAATTGAATAAAAACAGAGAGAAAAGTTGAAAAGAAATTTTATCAACTAATATTTATTGATGTACAATATGATTTGTATTCAAGAAAAGAAATATATTAAAAATGTAGTAAAACGAAGAGAAAACATTCCGTTTAGTAAAGAAAATATAATTTTCAAGAAAAAATTCTTATTGAATATAATCGCAGAACAATCGAATGTCAATTTGAGAAAAGATTTTTGTGTTTTTTCTTCTGTTATCTTTAAAGAAAAATTCAAAATAAATTTACAATACAGAAGAGAGAAAAGCAATTGTATATCTTTTGCTTAAAACACGAATATCTTTAACTATGATCCACCATGTAGAAGATGTAGTATTTTGATGTCATTGAAAATAAAATAAAAATTTTATGCTTTTTCAATGAAATCGTGCAGAAATTTCGTTGAATATGTTGTCCTTACCGCCTGCCTTCGATCAGGACCAATTACAATTCTATTTTTCTATAAAAGCAATTTTTTTTCTTTTATATTAAACAAACTAAAAACTTTTAGCATAAGAGAGAAGGATTTTGTATGTGCAATATAACAGAAAAATAACTCCTTCTTCTTCTTCTTCTTCTTTTTCAAAATTGATGATTGTTTTTATTGTTAAGTGTCATGGAAATCTTGCTTGTCTCGTCATTTTCCGTCTAGATTTAAATGGTTACGTGCATATTGAGATGATGACGTATATTTTCATAAGAATAACTTCAACTGCAACTATAAAAATCACCCAGCCAACCCCCTCATCCTATCCTTCCCTATTCTTCTTCAAAAGTTTATTATAACATTTTCTTAACGTAGTTAATATACTCGAATTATGGAGTAACGAACATCTGTGCTTCCTTCTAATATTTATGGATGATTGCTGTACATTGGTGGTATTTTTTAATATAAACAAAATACGAATATTTCTCTATGAAATTATATGATACAATAGAGAGGAATAAAAATAAACGAAAATTGTCAATTCAAAATCAACATGAATTTTGTTCTCATTTCGCGCGTCGTGTTGAATTGCATCGTGCGCTCTCTCCTCTATCTCAGACCAGTGCAGTACTAGAACTGAGTGGGTAATGCAGTGTGCAATGAACCGTTCCCAAATGCTCAGCCATTTCAACTTATTCTTGAAATTGAAATCTAACAAAAAGGACACTCTTTTAGCGCATAAAAACTAAAGGATTCAGTTTATTTTATGTCACAAAAAGGGAAATAACTTCTTTGAAGCTTCATTCAACATAAATAAAGTTTTACAAAAAAACCAAAAAAAATATGAAATGCTAAGAATTTTAAAGGCTACAAAATCTGTTATAGTTTTTTTCTTATTTATGTACATGAACAATGCAATACGCGATTTCAATTGATCGAAAGCAGTTTGTTTCGATTTTTATTTTCACTTTTCACAATTCCGAATAGCTTTGTTATTGTTTATATTATAGCTGCAAGTGGAAATTTTATACCATATTCCATATTTCATATTCCATATCCCATATGACTGTATCATCTTTTTTTCTGCATTAAAAAAGTCTCAGCATTTAATAATAATAATAAAAAAAAAAGTCAATTTACTCATAGAAGAATACCAACTTACGGTTGGTGTGCATAAATCAAATTGAATAGTCCTCGTAATATACCAGCAAAAGCAATCCCAGCTGATGTTTCAATTTTTGATTTTTTTCCCCCTAAATGTGTCACATCTTTGGGTATCGTTAAAACGGGTGATCAATTCTTTTTAAATGACTTTTTATTTTGGCAAGATTTTTATGTTGGATTTTGTTTTTGTTTTTTTCTTTTTTTGCTCCAAGTTATGGAAAGTTTTGCACTTTTTTAATATAAAAAAAAAGTTCTTAGTTATAGCAAAGTTTATAATAAGAATTAAATATTAGAAAACTGAGACTAAGATTTTAATTGATTAAAAAAATTATATAAAATTTTAAAATTTATTTTGAAAATTTTGAATAAGAAATCCTTTTTTTTTGTTGGCTTTTGAATGGTTAGTTTTAATTTGTTGCCGTTATAAATATTGTGTAAGTTTTGATTTGACAAAAAAAAATCGAACAACATCTCAAAACATCGCAAAACGTCGCAAAACCTTGCTAAAACATAGCAAACCATCTACTAACGGAGAAAACAATTAAAAATTAAAATTACATAATCATAATAATCATAAAAAAGTACCAACAAAATAGAAAATTAAAAAACATCGACAAATACCGAAAAACATCGAAAAACATCGCAAAAACGTCGCAAAACATCGCAAACCATCTAATAATGGTTAAAACAATTGAAAATTAAAATAACACAATAATCATAATCATAAAAGAGTACCAAAATAATAGAAAATTGGAAAACATGGAAAAGAATCGGAAAACATCGAAAAACATCGCAAAACATCGGATCCATTCTTTATAAATGACTTTTTATTTTGGTGAGATGAAGTACATTTTATGTTGGATTTTTTATGACTACAAGCTATAGGAAAATTTTTTTTTTTTTTAATTTTTCAAAAAATTCTAAGTTAATAACAAAGTTTATAAATTTAATTAAATATTAAAAAACTATGACTGGCATTTTAGTTGATTAAAAAAAATTGTATAAAATTTTAAAACTTATTTTGAAAATTTTGAATAAGAAATCACTTTTTTTTTTTGCTTCTGAATGGTTGATTTTAAAATGTTGCGATTATAATTATTGTGTAATTTTTTGATTTCTAAATAATAGAAAGTACAACAACAAAAACAGAAAATTGAGAAAAAAAACATCGAAATAAATCGATAAGCATAGAAAAAACATTGATAAATATTTAAAAACATTGAAATTATATCGCATAACATGGGAAAACATCGCAAAACATCGCAAAAACATCGTAAATATTGCAAACCATCTAATAACGGAGAAAACAATTAAAATTCTCTACAATTATAAGAATCGCAACAACAACAAAAAACTCTTGTTTCCGTTTATAAAAAAAATATCAAGTTTTCTCATTTCGTGTAGTTAGTTTTATCCACTTTCTTCAGAAGATTTATTTAAAAAGAAGATAAAAATGCACAAAAGTTCTATGCAACTAGCAAATTGGACTACAATGAATGAATGAAAGCTGGAGAGGCGAAAAAAAACTATTTACAATGGGAGAGGTAGGGTAACATGAAGTATTTTCTGCAGAAATCTGATACAAGAAACCATAAGTTTGAAATTTCAAAAGATTTCAGCATTTCTAGAGAACAAGAATATTGTGCTAAGTAGAATAGTAAGGAAGATGACTAAATATACGCGGGAGGGTGGGGGAGCACGACTGATGGATAATCGAAGCTACCATATGTCTTAAGTGATGGTAGTTGGCTTGGATTCCGTTCACAATTGGTGCGTGTCTTCGAAGAATTCCAATCGTAAGACGGTCGTCGGGAGTTCATTCAAAGTGAAAAGTGTTTAAAGGATTTCGCCTTTTCGAATTGTTCGATTCACTGCAAAGCATAGATTGATATACTCGCACTTAAAGAATATTTATGTATGTGTGTTTGGCATGTACGATTAGAACCTATACGCATTTATGAGTATATGTGTTAAAATTGAACAGATTGTGTTCATTTAGTTGCCTGTGTCTCTTAGCTAGCACCCTTACTCAACAGTCACACCTTTAATTGGTGTTTGGTACGATTAAAACTTTAAGTAATTCGCAAAGACTTTGATTGTTTAACTTTTGTGAAACGATTTGTAAAGTTGGTCCTCCTGTCTAGAAAGGAAACGTTCAATTGTGGAATTGAAAAATCGATGGCATTTAGTGCTACTGTGAAACTAATTAACGACTACATGTGTATTTTATTCGATTAAGTTTGTTCCTTTCGTTCTTCATTTCAGTTTTATTTCATTTTTTTCTTCTTCTGTTATATTGCTTTAACTAACGTTAAAGTTAAAATCCTTGAATTTATTCTATCTTCTCATAATAACAGCTCAATTAGAAATAAATTTATAAAATCTGAAATTACATTTTCATAAAAAAAAGATGTTTGCCTGCGGTAAAATAGAATTTGTCTGGAAGTTTATAATTCACATTATTATAATATAATTTTCATATCAAAACGGCAGTTTCTGTGTTCAGGTGGAAATATGTTAAATTTGGCAAATGACGATATTACCTTATCATAATTTCTCTGTATTACGAAATTACTTCGACTTTTTAAATAAGTGAACGAATTTTTATATTATTTTCACCTTATTTTTTATTGATTTTTAAATTGAAAAATATAAATTTAATACGTTTGAAAAATACATAATATGGAATGGGTCTTTGGTAATTATCACTTTTGGTGTGTGGGGTGGAGATGCCGGGATCTCTTATTTAATATCAAGTGTTCAACTAAAGCGTTATCCAATTTTGCGTCTCAGAAGGTAAAATTAAATAAATCATACTCGATATTCAGATTGTGATAAAAATTATTATTTCATTATATTTTTTTGACTTTCCCATTGGGCGCGGAATTGAACATAATTCAAATTGTCAACACAAGGCTTCTGCAAGACTCGATTATTTTAAGGCAAATTCTTTTTCAAATATTTCGGAATATTTCGGGTTGTAATTTTGTCATTATTAAATGTTCTAAAATTGGAGAATTGTCTGGATAAACACGACAATAAAAAGTCCAACGGCGTCAAATCGTACGATCTTGGTAAATTTTCACGCAATAAAGCCAAAATTCGTCGTGTTGTGCGGCTTGTGGCACTGGTTTGTTGAAACCACATATGATCTATATTGAAATCTTCATGCGCTCACAATCGGTAATAACAGTATTTCCTTCTCCATTTTCAAAAGAAAATACGCACTAATAACACCTTCAGAGCAGCATGCACACCAGACCGGCCACTTTTCGGGGATACAATGGCTCCGTATTATCGTTGAAAAAAATAAAATGATGTATCCACCGAGCCAAAAATTAGCCTCATCACTGAAGAAAATATTGGCACGACAGAATCATCGTTTTTGTAAAAAAAAATTACAATTTTAACAAGTAGTTCGTTGGTAAACCCTAAACTAAAAAAATACCCTCTTGGCTAATATAAGCGTTTGACAGCTGCCAAATAGCACTTTCCCTTTAATACATAAATAATTATTAGTTACGATTTGGCATTTATTCCGCTCATTATTCGAGTCAATTTTCTTCTCTTACACCATCGGTTATGTGTTATATTTTTATTAATTATATATATTTTCTGATTAAATGTCTCATAGTGATTTTGCTATTTGCTACGAAAAGTTCATTTTCGTTTGGTTTTTCTTTTTTGTTTTTTCTTCTGTATAAATTCTATGTAATCGAAATTAGTAATGAAAATATCACAAAATTATGTGCACATATTAATTTGAACTTTCAACACACCATAACAGATGGCGCTGATTTTAATTTTCTTAATTTATGATAGTTTATTGGTTGAAAATTTTCTTAGAAGATTTGCTTTTTATAAATTAAAAATAATCAAGCATTTTTAATTAAATAATTTATTGACGACCTTACTCAGAGAGCACTTTACCCTGCTAGGAATGCTGGTCGCTAGTTTTATGCGTGGATTTCGAAGGGTTGGAGTGTGTAGGTTTTGTTTCGTAGTGTCTGCAAAATGGTGCTGTCACACTCACCATAATTAGAAAATATCATGCCCAAAGCCTTTGGGGGAAAATGGAGGCATCCAAAGCTGTTTGGAAAAGAGAAAGAAGTAAGAAAAGAGATACAAACAGAATGATTAAAAAAAAAAATTTAGTCGAATGGTTGAGGGGGGGGGGGGGGGTATAGTGTTTGATAGGAAATGAGGAGGAAGGTATAAAAATTGAAAAGGTTAAAATTTTTCAAAAACATCATCACTAAATGAAAAAAATTAAAAAATATAAGAAAAAAAAACGGCCAGACACAAAACTTAGATGTAACCTCTCTCTCTGGTCTTTCCCTAAATCCATCGTTTGGCACTCCTCGATCAAATAATTTTGGAGTGTCCCTTTTGAAATTTGACAATGATCTCTTTTATCTCATCCTAAGATCGTGGCTTGAACATAGGACCAGACAGCTGTGAAGTATAAACACAGGTCTCCCTCCGGTCCTATGTTAGACCCTCGATCTTAGGATGAGGTAAAAGAGATCATCGTCTTCATTTAAAACATTTTTAACCAATTAAATTATTTTATAACTTCATTTATTTTTTAAATGCATTTAATTTTAAGTAATTAAAAAAATACCATAAATTTTTCTTCTCAATAAAATATATAACAAAATTACTGTTTTTTAACGAAAATTCCATACAATAATGTTACTGTTTTGTGCGCCATCTCTTTGAATTTTAGGTAACAAACAAATCATCAATACTATCGACAAAGCTACTAACACACTATGGCTTTATTTGCTGGGTTATCACAGTGTGCAGACTCCACTTTGCAAAAACCAATGTACAAAAGTCACTTCAAAAAACAACAAATCCGACTTTATCGCATAAAAATAAAATCCAATATTCCTTTCTTATTGGAAAATATCCTCAATTGTCTGCATTACGCGTATTGAAAACATTAAAACTGCGCTTAAAAAAAATATTATAGTCAAAAGCATGTTTAATAATAAACATAAAGACTGAATATTGGCACCATTTTATGGAAATTATAAAATCGTACGTGGAATTTCTATTCTCAAATAACGAGTTTATTGCAGAAAAGTCCAATGAAAGAGCGTAACAGAAAAAATATAGAGAAATATTTTTTTGGAAGAATTCTTTCATATTTATCGATTACTGACGATAATCTTTAATTTCCTTTTATCCTTCTAATAGCATTTCGAAGATGAACGCCGAAAGGAAATTAAAACTGTACAAAAGTGATTTTGAGAGATTTTTAATTAAAGCCAACCATATATGCAATAAAAGGTATTAGATTACCGTCTATCCTAAGATAGAAGTTAGAGTAATGCTTTCCGTCTATTTGATGATATTTGGAAAGGGATTTCCTAAGAATTGGCATACGTTTTCGAGAAAATAAAGTGATCGGAAATGGTATAGCCAATAATGAACCGAATGAGTTGTTTGTAAATTAGTAACTTTTTATAGGAAAAAAAAAAGTTATTTTATTGTTTGTAAAATAGTAACTTTTTATTGAATTTTGCGCCATTTGTGCGGTAAAGTGTTGCCAACGGAAAAAAAATGACAGCGTGACAGCTGACAGTTTAGGGTTATTAAAAATTGAGCGCTACACCAAAGAGCAATGCAATATTTTAAAAATAATGAAGGTTTGGTAGCTACAGTTTGAAGAAAATCATCTTCAGAAATGAGGTTCATTTTCATCTTGATTAATTCACAAAATTTTCACATTTGAGGTTCAGAAAATCCACGAGTGATTGTTGAGAAACAAATGCATCCACAACGCATGTTTGGTGAGTTTTTTGGGCTGAACGCATCATCGAGACATGATAATCCAGTTTGTTATGCCTAAATTTCAAGATATTGATATGGACGAAATGTGGTTTCAACAAGACGGTACCACATGCCACATAGCCCGAGAACCATTGCAATTACTGTATGAGTCAATTCCTGATCGCGTAATATTTAGTTTAAATGATCGGAAATAACCAACCAGATCATGAGATTTAACGCCATTGGACTTTTTTCTTTGGGTTTATTAGAAGTCTAAGGTTAACGCCAACAAGCTCACGAGCACCCACGCCTTAAAGGGGGTAATTAGGCGCTGTATCAACGAAATAGGGTGTGCCTATATAAACGCAAGATTCGAATTTTGCGCAATTTTTGTGGCATGATAATCCAGTTGTTTGTGCCTAAATTTCAAGATATTGATATGAACGATATGTGGTTTCAACAAGACGGTATCACATGCCACACACCCCGAGAACTTTATTGTCATTACAAAAATTTATTTTCTTTTTCCTAGAACAATTTTTCTAATATTTTTCCCAAACAGGAAAGAAGAGATGTAATAGGTCGATGTTATTGGATGGCTGTTCTGTTGAGTTTTCGGAAAGTAAACCTACCAAGAATACGTTCGCATGTTTATTTACGAGGACATTTCCTCCTTGTAAACAACAACAAAAAAACTAAAAAAAGAAAAAAATCGGTTTGCTTCATATAAACTAGTCATTTTTAACCATTATCGTAATAAATGTATTTTTCTGTTCATGTGGGAATAGTTAATAAATACCACAAGTAGGCCTAATGACTTTTATTGTTAATTTCCATCCACCCATGGTTTCGTTATTGTCCTGATGAGAACGCCCCTCTACATTCATCTTAACTATTGTGGTTTTATTTTCTATATCATCTTATAGATGAAATTTAATTAAGAAATTAATCTAAGCATAAATTTTATAAACTTCTTTAATTTACTAAAATTTACCATCTCTTTATCTATCTCATTTCGAGAAGACTTTATTCTAATGCTCTCTCTAAGGATAAAAGTATTTAACGTTAGAATTAATTGAAAAAGTTTGAGAAAATTCAATAAAATTTTAAAGATATAAAAGTAGATGGCAGCATACGAGAGGGAAAAAGGATGTGTTAGAATTTTCAATTTGAACTTTTTATTCTTTTATTATTCTCAGTTGTAATAATTACTAAAGTTCGCAGTTCTCAAAGAGAAGAGCATAAACTGCGAGAGTATCTTTGATGCGATTAAACATTAACTCCGGAATTAGTAAAATTTCCACGAAAAAAAATGGCGCACGACCGACCATTTGCAAAGAATTTTTTTTTATTGCAATTTTAAGGTGGTTTTTTTTTCCTTGTTTGATTTTAAATGTTTTATTGAAATTTTAAAAGTTTTACTATCATCTTCACAGTGTAATTCGAAAGATTTTATTTTCTTTCTTTTTTTTTACTTTATAGAACATTAAAATTATTATTATTATCAAGAGAGTTGCTTCCAAATTTGAGTAATATTTCGAAACTTAGTAAATAAAATAAAGCAGACCAATTATCTGGTTTAATGAGTGAAAAAGAAAGAAATATCAACATTCTATTTGTTATTGTTACGGTCATACTTTTATCAGTACTGCCACATTGGTCGTGGTGAATTTGAATGAGAATTTTCAAAGTATCAAATTAAAAAAACGAAAATAATAGAATTGACCATGCATGAAATTATGTTATGTTTTTTTTCAACAAAACATATGGAAAATTGTAATTTTTTTTTTTCATATATGTATTTTTTGTTTTTGTTGCAGTTTTGAGCAAAGGCCAAGCCGAAACTACTCGTTATCGTTTTTTGGGTAAATATGGCGGCTATTCATGGGTTGTAACACAAGCTACCATCGTCTACGATAAGCAAAAACCACAAAGTGTCGTATGCGTCAACTACGCCATAAGGTAAGTGATAAGAGTTTTTTTTTTTTTAGCTTTGAATTTTAAATTGCAATTGCTCATCGGTAATAATAAATTTTATTGATAAAATTATTTAAATGTTATTCCCCAATAAGAAAAAAAAATATAAAAAAATTCATATTTACATTAATTCTTATAGTTTTTTTTTTTAAAGAGATAATTCGAAAAGAAGAGAAAAAAAGTAAATTTCCAATAAAATAGAAAAAGTTTTGAAAGTATTTTCATTGAAAACATTATTTTTGTATTTATTTAAATATCGAATTTGTACTGTGGTATTTAAAATTCAGATTTCGTGGAAATTTTTATTTCGTTATATGGCTTAGAGCCTTATAAGAAGTCAAACATAATTCAAATGCTCGTTGCAAAACTTCTGGCAGAACACATATTCCGGTCGAATTGCACAATTTTTTGACGCATGTTGGTTTTTAAATTCTAAAAATGGAGGATTTCCGGAGTAAACGTTATTTTTTTTTATGTTCCAAAAATGGAGGATTAACTGCGTAAATTGCATAAAATTGTACGGTCTTGGAGGTCAATTCACGTAACCTAAATCTCCAAATTATTTTTTTCGCGCAACAAAAACAAAAAAAAATTGCGTTTTTAGTGGCTTGTGCCTCTGTTTTGTTGAAACCACAAATGATCTATATTGAAATCTTCATAAAACAAAGTCGATTGTCGTACGGTCATAGCTTTTGTTTTATGAAATCTTCATAAAACAAAGTCGATTGTCGTACGGAATTCGACTAATGACACTTTTAGACCAAAATACAGACAGTCACTTTTTACGGATACAAGGGCTCCTCCACCGACATCACCTAAATCTTAAAATTATTTTTTTCGCACAACAAAGCCAAATATTGTCGTGTTTTTAGTTGCTTGTGGCGCTGTTTTGTTGTAACCACAAATTATCTATATTGAAATCTTCATAAAAAAAAGTGGGTTATCATACGGTCATAACAGTCGGAATTGACGATATCAGTTTTTGCTTCTCCATTTTAAAAGGAATACGACTAATGACACTTTTAGACCAAAATACATACCAGACAGTCACTTTTTGCGGAAACAAGGGCTCCTCCATAGTCACTTATAAGTGACGTATCCACCGACATCACCCTTATCTGAAATTAATTGTTTTCGCGCAACAAAGCCAAAAATGTTCGTATATTTAGTAGCTTGTGGCGCTGTTTTATTGAAACCACATCTGATCTAGATTAAAACCTTCAAGTTCATTAAAAATACCGGTCGCTTTAGACCAAAATGCACACTAGAAAGTCACTTTTTGCGGATACAAGGGCTCCTCTATAGTCACTTCGTATCCACCGATATCACCTAAATCTAAAAATTATTTGTTTCGCGCAACAAAGCTAAAAATGTTCGTGTTTTTAGTGGCTTGTGGCGCTATTTTAATGAAACCACATCTGATCTAGATTAAAACCTTCAAGTTTATTAAAAAATCCGGTTGCTTTAGACCAAAATGCACACTAGAAAGTCACTTTTTGCGGATACAAGGGCTCCTTTACAGTCCCTTCGTATCCACCGACATCACCTAAATCTGAAAAAAAAATGTTCGCACAAAAATGCCAAATATATTTGTGTTTAGTGGATTGTGGCGCTGTTTTGTTGAAACCACAAATGATCTAGAAAACTTTTCGTGAATACAATGGCTTTTCCACAGTTATTTGTGACTTATTAGAGCCCCTATATACTGTAATTTTGCTTATTACCATATCCAACGAGCAAGAAATGAGCCTCATCGCCTCAGCAAAAAGTGCCCACCCATTTATACTGTCAATGCGTTATTCGGTGGTCTGGCTTTACTGTACTTGAGTTAAAAAGAAAGAAAGTAAAAAATTTCTTTAAAAAAAATTGCCATTTTTAAGGGGAATATTTTTAACATTTTTAGTATGCATTTTTTTTTACGAATATTTTTCTATTTATTTAAAATACAAATCAAGATGATTCGGAACGAGTTTCTAGAGAACGCCAGACTAACAAATATACATGAACTTTTTAGAAAATTCATATTGTATATTTTGATATACGCGACAGTTTCTACTTCCTTTCGTGTCCTGCCGACAATTTCATGTTTGTATCGAAAAATTTAAGTTCAACATTTCATTTTTATCTTTTTAAAAGGATTTCATCTCATTTATCTAAATGATCTCACGTGAAGTCACTTTGAAATCGTTTAGCTTTGCACATCTCTAGTCTCTTATCTGGCACGGAATCCGGATGGACGATTCTTTGTTCCTTGGCTAGATACTTGGTAGGTAGTCACAGTAGAAGATTATTCCATCATTCAACTAGATGGTTTCATAAGTATCAAAACTAACTTATTATTAAAAATAGAATAACAATAATAAAAAAAGAAAAAAAAACAGAAACAGTAAAAGGATTTTATAGTAGAAAAATTGTCTTAAAATGTACAAATCAAGTTAAATTTGAAGGAAAAAATACCTTACGATGATGATGGAGCTGACGATAATGATGATCGATTTGAGTATCATTTTTTCTGAAGAGTTTTTCTCTTCGTTTAGTAACCAAAAAGATTTATTGTAAAAAAAAAACATACGTGTTGGTTCAAAGTTAAATGTAAAATAATAAATTGAAAAGAAAGTAAAAACTTTCGTACCAAAAAAAGAAAAATTGTTTTTTTAAAGAGCAATTTTCAGGACAATGTCTTCTTATTTATGATTTTGCCTTGACAGAAACTCCTCAACAGAGGCAAGATAGTATATAGAAAGTAGAATTGAAATTTAGTTAAAAGTATTTTGATTTGATAATTTTTCTAAAGAATATTGAACAATCGTCTTGGCTGTGATAAGTGACTGAATCTTGGAGCTTGGGGATATGTAATCAAATGCATATTATTCGAAAAACAATTCAGTTTCCTTCCATCTAGAATTAATTGATTGGTTTTTGATTTGTACTCAACTTTATTTATTCACACCTGTTGGGATTTTTTATTTTTTATTTTTTTCTCAATTTTCCTATAAAGCGTAATCGTTGGAATTGCACAAGCGCGATTTTATCAACCAATTTAGTAAGAAAATAATTATACTTTTCTTAACTGATTGAAAATAGAATTTTTGTCTTTTTTTTTTAAATATTTTTAGTAAAATTATTATTAAAATTTTTAATAATATTTGAAAGAATTTAGAACAAAATGCAAATGGATTTTTTTTCTATTTTAATACGAAATTTTAAATTTGCAGTTGGCTTTGAATTTCAAGATTATGGTGATGATCTGGTCGTGATGACTTAGAGGGTCCTAAACCTAGTGCACATTTAGTGCCACGTGGCAGATCTCAATATAAACCCTAACAAAACGGTCTTAGTTCTATTCCCATAAGTTGAACCTCACCAAGGTTAAGATGAATGCAACCGAACTTGAGTTCTCTACTGAGGTCATATATCTAGGGATTATTCTGGACCTAAAATTGACCTGGAACTCACACCTTACTAGTAGTACTGATAGAGAAACTAGAGCCATTTCGGTAAAGCCAACTATTCTCTCGGACGCAATGCCGAGGAGACCTAATTCACTTGAATTGGCTCTAAAATGATTGTTGATGTTGAGGCGGGTGTAGTCGGACCTTATTACCGTCTATCAAAGGCTCTTGATAAATCCCCATCAGAAATACGAGGTCAGTTCAAAAAGTATCGCGAATTTTGTGTTTTTTCAAAAATTATTTATTTATTCATGAATATCTATTTTGCCCTTAAAAGTATTCCCCACCAGATATTATACACTTGTGCCAACGTTTTTTCCAATCCTCGATGCACTTCAAAAAATCATTTTTTGTGATCTTGTTCAGCTCCTCCTTTGATGCCGTCATTATCTCCTCAGTCGTATCGTAGCGTCGTTCCTTCATGGGGCTCTTCAGTTTCGGGAACAAGAAAAAGTCACAGGGGGTCAGATCTGGGGAATACGGTGGCTGCGGCATTATTAGTGTGTTGTTTTTGGCCAAAAATGGCAAAAGACAATTTTTGTTCTTCCACAAATTCGAGCGTTTCTCGCGGATCGCTTCGCGCAACTTGCGCATAACTTGTAGGTAATATTCCTTATTGACCGTTCTACCATGTGACAAGAACTCATGATACACCACGCCCCTGCAATCGAAGAAAACTGTAAGCAAAACCTTCACATTCGACCGAACTTGGCGCTTTTTTCGTTCTTGCCTCGTGCGGCAGCTTCCATTGGCTGATTGAGCTTTTGTTTCCACGTTATGACCATAAACCCATGATTCGTCACCAGTTATGATCCTCTGGAGCAAATTTGGGTCGTCGCGGACAGAGTCCAACAGCTCCTTAGAAATGTTAATGCGATACCGTTTTTGGTCGAAATTGAGCAAAAATCGAAGACGAGCCAAAACACGTGCAAGCAAAGCAGCTGTCAAAAATAAAATGAACATTCAAAATGGCCGAACTTGTCGGCATAAGTGAGACAGATGAGTACCAACATAACGCCACAAAAATGGAAAATCGATTATACGTAACCCGCGGAATTTCAAAATTCGCGATACTTTTTCAAATATGTTCAAATCTGATACAGTCGCCATCTTGGCTTAGGATTTCCTGATCCCTACGAGAGCTTTCCCGGCTACCAACCGATATGCTATTGAGGTTCGCTAAAAGCCTCAATATTACTATTATCTGGGTTAGGGTTATTCACCAAAAAAGACCTTTTTGGTTTTGAGACTATGTGCCTCTCTCTCCTACCCCCCTTATATTATTATTATTATTATACTAAATAATGAAATTTCCAAATAAATCCACATAAATTGGCGAAAACAGACTTTTGAGAAATTGGAAAATTTTTTTGTGCGTATAAGCAATTTTTAACAGAAAATATTTAGAGAAGATTAATTCAATTCCTTTAGGTGATTATCAAGTACTCGTATTTATCGTAACCTTAGACCTTAAAATGATAGACTGAAACCTTCGCCTAATCATGATAGATAAACAGTTCAAATATTAAATTTACTTATTTACAGAAATTATCTATTAATTGAGAGTTAATTAATATTAATGAAGGATAATAATGAGATAATTTGTGAAATAATTCAGTAAATTATAATCAATATTCAGCAAAAGGTTAAAGGTTAATAGAAAAATCTTTTTTTTTCTAAGATACCTCAGAAATTTTCAAATTATTACTAATTTCTTTTTGGGAGACAAATTAAGAAAATGGGAAACTTGCGAAATTTTCGAAGCAAATAATTTTTTTAAAGGAATTGTAGAATAATAAATAGTTTTTTAGCCACAAACTTTATTTTACAAAAACTTTTATATTTTTGTAAAATATAAAGAAGAAAAAACTGTAATTATTATTTTTTAATTTTTTTTGAATTTTTTATGATCAATTAAAAATGAAAATACTTTCAAACTATTCAATTTTTGTATAAATTCTCGCATATTTATTTAATTATATTTTTAAATTTCTTGCTTCTTTTTTGTTTGAATTATTTTTAAGTACGGAAGTAATTTTTTCAAAAAGTATTCGACTTGCGTTAAGTCGGATTTTTATGTTTTTAATTTGTTTCTAATCGGCAAGTAAGTGTGAGTAGTTACTTTTGTGAAAAGGGGATAATTTTCATATTTTCACAAAATCAAATCGAAATTGGGAACCCTTTTAAGGTAAGTGGCAATTTTTTAACTATATTTATACAATTTTTAAGAATTTTGTTCTTTTAATGGAAAAAAGAAAAAAGGAAATTTTCGAAATTTTTCTCTTAATCGTATATGAGCAATTGCAATTGTAGGGTTTAATATATTTGAATTTTCTTATTTATATACATAAAAATATGGTATAATAATAATAAAAAAAAAGTAATAATCAGTGGAAAGTGATATAATATAAAAAAAACTTAAAAAATAAACAAAACAAAAAAATTTAATAATTATAAAACCTAACAAATGTTTTTAAAAAAATAATCCCAATTAAATGCAATAAAACATATAATTAATTTTTTTAATAATGCCAACAATAATATTATTAAATATAATTTAAACAATAATTAATAAAATCAAGCTTATTTTTTTTTTGACATTTATATTTAATATATAATGAAAATTATATAAAAAGGAAAATTTCTTATTTAACAAAACGATTTTATAGTATTTTACGATTTTATCTTAATTTCTTTGGGAAATACAAATTTCTTTTTTATACAATATAAAAAAATATAAATTGGGCAAAAATTATACCAAACCCAGTAAATACGATAAATAAATATGTAGTGTGAGAGGTTATACACCATTTATGTTTTTTTTTTTAAATGTAGTATAGGACAAAGTACTTTCTTTCCATAATAAATTGTAAAGTCTAGAACATATTATCTAGAATTATTTATCGTCTAATTATGCCTACAATGACTGACTGAATAGAAAGAGTATTCAATTCGAAAATATCAAATATTATTTCTATTATATTTCATACCAGAAATTTTTATTTGTTTCATTTTTTCCTAACCTTTAATTTTCTAAAATAAAAATAGGAAAAAAATAAATATAATTTAGTTTAATAGAAACTTATTACTATCAGTTCCAACAATCATTATAAAAGGGCATTTAAAAAAAGGACTTTATATCATCGTTTTTGATCTAACAATAAAAATATAATAAAGGATGAAGTCAAACAAAATCCAAATGGAGAGTACAAAAAAATATATATTCATTACACCTAAATTGATATCTGGAAATACGCAAGAACATAGTAAACCCTAACAATCGACTTGCTATATAGTAGGTGGAGGGGGGAAGGGGGGGATCTCCTACAATATTTAATTACTTGTGCGTGCAAGACAAAAATAACACCTCGTCGTTCAAATACGCTTTCATTACTATCGTTCTTGTTGGTAATTAAATTGTTACTTTTTCGAAAGTGTTTTTCCTCTTCCGGTTGGTTAAATAAAATTTCAAATATTTATTAACTATTTGGCATTATAGAATTTCATCAATTATACCTTATTATCATCATCATCGTACTCGTATATAAGGTAGGGTATAGGAGGATAATTATTAGTAACGAAGAGTTTTAGTTGTGAAAAAAATTTCATCTAATTTTTTAACGATTATTAATAATTAGATAAACGTTGTATCTAATTTATGTTTTGGATAGTAAAGTTGTATAATAAATTTTGAATTTATTTTATTGCTATAACCTTGTCCTTTATGCGAGAATATAACACCACTCAAATGGCAAGTGCAAGACTTCTTACAGGACTCGATACTTTCGAGGTAATTTTTAATGAATTTTTCGAATATTTCTAAAGTTTGAGTAATACTTTACTCTGCGTAAACATACAAGAAAAAGTCCAGCGGCTTCAAATCATACGATCTTCAAGGCCAATTTAAGTCACCAAACCTCAAAATTATTTTTTTCGTTCAACAATGCCAAAAATGTTATTATTTTTAGTGGCATGTGGTGCTGTTTTGTTGAGACCACAAATGATCTAAATTGAAATCTTTATAAAAAAAAGTCGGTTATCATCCACGGTCAGAGCAGTCAGAATCCACGATAATCGTTTTTCCTTCTTCATGTTCAAAGAAATATGGACTAATTACACCTTTAGACCAAAATACACACCAGATAGTCACTTTTTACGGATACAAGGGCTCCCTATAGTCACTTATAAGTCCACCGACATCACTTAAGTCTTAAAATTATTTTTTTCGCGCAACAAAGGCAAAAATATGCATGTTCTTAGTTGATTGTGGTTCTGTTTTGTTGAGACCACAAATGATCTAGATTGAAATCTTCATTAAAAAAAAGTCGGTTATCATACGATCATAATAGTTAGAATCCACGACAACAGTTTTGCCTTCTCCATTTTCAAAGAAATATGGACTTATGACACCTTTAGACCAAAATGCGCACGAGACAGTCACATTTTACGAATACAAGGGCTCCGTATCTAAGCCGTATCTAAGCCAGAAATGAGCCTCATCAGTGAAGAAATAATTGCACCATAACCGATGGTAACCTAATTTTTTTGCCCTGAAGTTGAATATTTCAATTCAGATCATTTGTGGTTTCGTATCAACCAAGCCAGAAATGAGCCTCATCGCTGAAAAAAATATGGACACGACAGAATCACCATTTTTATAGAATATTTTTATAATGTTAACGCGTTGTTCGGTGGTAAATCAATCCAAATGGCAAATCCTAAACTAAATAAATAATCTCTTGCCTAACATATGCGTTTGATAGATGCCAATTAGCACATTCCGAACCACAAAACGGATAACCCTTTATCATAAATAATTATTAGTTATGATTTGGCATTAATTCCGCTCAAATGTCGCATAGTGATTTTGCTTTTTGCTATTAAATGTTCTTTTTCATTTTGTTTTTTTTTGTTTTGTTTTTTCTGTATAAATTCTATGTACTCATTAGAAAATTAATTTTTGAAAAATAGAAACAAGAAATGAAAATATCAAAAAATTATGTGCACATATTAATTTGAACTTTCAACACACCATAAAAGATGGCGCTGATATTGATTTTCTTAATTTATGATAGTTTTTGGTTAAAATTTTCAGAGTAGAAGAGGTTTTTCTAGATGAATTGGTTCCCGACTTTGAGGATCTCAATTTTGAAGAGACATGCCTTGGACATGCTGGCACATGGGTGAGGTAATAGAGCATGCTATCGTCGAGAAGAGCGTAAGTCACTCGTATCGCTTCATTCTGTTTGACCTTAGTTTTCCTGTCGACCAGAACCCTAACCAAGCGGTAGATTGATAGAATCTTTGCGGGTCCCATTTGTATCAGCGGGTAATCGAGACATCTATAACGCTAATCATATCCGCTAGGGGAAGGTATTTGTTGCCACCAAGCGATACCGGAGTGGTATCGCAATCATTCTTGCGAAATACATGTAGACAGCGCGCTTTATCTAAATCTATAACAGAACAATTTTTTTTACCAGGACCCAACCCGACGGCGTGTGGTACGAAATTTTGAGGCGACATTCACTGTGGTTTTTTTAGCCACCAATACAGAGATATTGTCAGTGTATATGAAGTGAGGAATGTCGGCCAAACAGGAGGAAAGAGCAGATCCCTGTGGAATACCATTCTCCATATCGCGATATGTTGAGTAGTAGCCATTCGTTCTAACCATAAAAGACTGCATTTTGTGATCGGTTCTTATCTTCAATGATATTTCGACAATTGTCGATTGTTGTCTAAACTAAATTAGAGAATTTTAGCTGTGACAACAATCAATAAGTAATGATCTTTGGCTAAATTGTGTCCAGGGTGGCTCGTATATGTCGAATGTGAACGAAAAAAAAGAAAGTTTAAAAATATATTTGAGTTCGGGTTCGATTCAAGCTCAGAAAATAACTATTGCCAAGTGATTTTTAACTATTACAAATATAGCAAATAAAAAAGAAGATAAAACTATTAAAAAAAAACTTAAAATTAAATGCAATTTTTTTTTGGTTGTAATTCTAGAATTTTTAATAATTTCACAATTGTTTAAATTATTAAAAAAAAAATTGTTTGTACTGTTTTTAAAAAACCAGTCAACTTTTCTCATTGTTGTAGCATAAAAATTTTCACAATTTTGTCCAAATTTCGAATAACATTGTGTAAATCTTATAATTTCACAATAATTTCAAAAGTCCAACTTTGATATTTTCCGTATTGCATCATAAAATGTTTTATTGATTTTGTTCTTTCACCTGATGATATTTAAATATCATTGATTTGATAGTATTTGAAATTAATGGATATAATTAAATAAATTGTTTAATTAGAAAATAATCAAATTTAATCGATTCTAAAGAATTTAAATTATTTGAATTCGAAGTGCTCTAATGAAGGAATGTGAACAGTTTTCAATGGGGGGAGTTGGCATTTTTTTTTAACGAGATATTTTATTTCTTATATTCTTAAACAGTAGTTGAAAAAATAAATTTGTAAAAACATTTACTCTCCTCATAAAACAAAAATTAATTGTACTTGTACTACTTCTGCACGAATAAACCCTAATCCTAGATGAAAATTAATATTATAATCATAAAAGTATTGTCCATTCTAGGAAGGATTTTCTTCATTTCAGTAACCATAATAAATTTACCATTTAGTAGCTAAATTCTATATAATATTGTACAATCAGTAAAGAATATAAAACATATTCAACGTTGTAGAAGATATTTTCTTTTTCAGTAAATTTGCATAACAAGCAATGTTAAATTTTGCGAAAAATCATAAAAAGGAAAATTTGGGTTTTCTTTTCATTTTTCTCTCTCTCTCTTTCTCTTTTTTTTTGTGGGCTCATTCTTATGACTCAGGAATTGTTTTCTTTATTTTAAGAATGGTTTCTTTCTATATAAATCAAAAATATAATACGAAGCAGGAAAATCTATGGTAATTGCAACAACAACAAAATAAAAAAATAAAAAATTGAGAACGGCGTAAAATGTCTTTTCTTTTTGAAAAATCGAAAACTTCCTTTAAAATCAAGCGAAAACGTCGAACAAAAAGCGATTTGATTAGAATCGATAATAATGATGAGGCATTGCCTTGTCACTAATAGGATTCGTCGGTTTTTCATTTGGTTTTATTTTATTTTATTTTACCTTATTTTTGGCACCCCACTCCCCCCTTATTAAGGTTTTAAGAGAAATTTCCTCGCATCTAATTTTTTTTTTTTTTATTTAAAAAATAAAATCCAATTTATTCATAGTTGAAAATTTATACTCTTACCGCAGTGGTACCACCAGGAAGGACTCTATCCAATAACCGATAATATTCTATCTAACATTTACTGTCTCGTTATTTTGTATAATTTAGAAGGGAAAAAAAATATGAAAATTATCGTTCCTCATTACGTAAAAATTTAACAAAAGTGCTTTTGTCATACGTTCAATTTGTGCTTATCTTCTTTTCACGACCATATTTCTATTACTTGTATTTGTAGAATGGGGGGGTATATTTTAAGTGCAAAAACGACAACAGCGTGGTATCTCCTCCTTTCCATTCTATTCCAATTACGCTTTTAAAAAAAAATCCAACAATTCATTTGTAAAAGTTATTTTTAGAAAATATGCAAAAACGACAAAAATATATCCTTTAATTTCAACAGTTCCTCTCCCCCCCCCCCCCATCTCAAATACAAGATAATGCTTATATACACGCACGCACACACACACACATAAAATTCCAAATAGATTTCCATATAATCAAAATATATTCACGCACATCTGAAGTAGTAAATTTTTGTATAGAAACTCTCTCATAAAGGCATTATATAGTACGAAGCTTTTTTTCTCTATTCGTTCAGAAGAAAGAGGGGGACTGAAGAGGAGAATCAGACGGGTTATTAATATTTGTATTCTTCAATAATAAGAGAAAAAGGATAATATTGATATAGCAAAATGACAAACGACAAAAGCTAAGCGAAAAAAAGGAAGTCAATTGCAAAAGTTGAATTTTATATCTGCTGAAAAGCCTATTTTCGTACGTGTATTCGTATTTGTGTTGGTTGAGCGTCATCTCTCTTGAGAGTACATGCACTCGTCTATGTACATACATTCAAAGTCCTATAAAACGGAACAAAGCTCATCATCATACTCTATCAATCTTCTCCTTTTCTCTAACTATCTGTCAGTAAATTTTCTCTCTCGACGGCTGGTAGAAGTGTAGACATATTGTTTGAAAAATTGGGTCAAAAGGTAGGACCTAACCCAATATTTTAGGCAACAGTAGTACCCTAATCCCAGGCTGGGAATTTTATTTTATTCTTTTTCGTTCTTTCGGATTATACAATAAATTGGAAAGGTTCCAGAAAATTGTCTCTCTATAAAAATAAATCGATGTTTCTATTATTTATATATTATATATATTTTTTTGATTTGTTTACTTTCTATTTATTTTTATTTTTTATAACATTGTTGATTTTATTCTTTATCCTTTTCATATGAAACGAAACCCTTTTCATGTGTTTAAGCATATTACTTTTCATATATATGGAAATATATGAGTATGAGACCTAGTGGAATTTAAATAGTTTCTATGAAATAATTAATAAACTTATTTTTAAATATGTTTTTTTGTTTTTTCTTTTTTATTAATAAGCCATAATTGGAAAAAAAATTAAACTTTTGCTAAAACTATAATTGAAGAATTTTTATTTTTCAATATTAATTTTAATTTGCTATTAATTTTTGTTAATAGATGGCGTTTGAAATTATAATTTTTTTATATTGTATTATCAGAATTAATATCAATTTTTATCATAAATACTTGTATACGCATACAATGATACAGATTAAGTTGCGTTCAAAATATTATTTTAATAATATTTATTCTTAATGTCCTTGTTTGTGTGTGTGTGGGTTCTGTCGTTAAATACTCAGTTTAGTGTGTACACAAGTTCTTATATACTTGCACCATTCACTCATGTCTACTTGGACGCTTCACTCCATATCAGACGTTCTGTATTCAGTGATAAGAGAATAAAGTGAAAGTTCTACATTCCACCTCCACCACCATTACCGTATTTAGAGGTGAATTTGGTGTAAGCACACAAGTGTCATATACATACGAGTGTGTCAGAAAGAACTGTGGATGGAAAAGAGAATTTTCGAAAAGAAGAAAAAACAGAGAAAATTTGAGTAATAAAATATAGTATTTTACTCTCGCCTATAAATGAGCATTTGAAGTAAAATTCGATAGGCTTGATTCGCGCAGAAGCCTCCATATGCAAAAATATTTTTTTTTTGTACTATTTACATACAAAGTAAGTGCATTATTTGTGTGGGTGAGTGTGTGCGTGTGTATGATAATAGTGATGAAGCCTACTTTATATTTAATATTAGAAACGAATTTTATATGTCCACAGAGAGTTTGCGAATGAGTGTATAGAGAGAGACAGAGGCTTATCTTCATGAAAAATGAGTATTAAATTTACCGAAAATTCCTTTAAGGTACAGTCGATTACGTAATTTTGTTAATATTCTTCTAACTTTTTGTTTTTATTTTTTCCTGTTGATTTGGCTTGGTTTTTTTTTTCATTCTATTATCTAAAACATATAAAGATAAATTTTTAAAAATACAATAATTTATCATAATAATAATTTTTTTATATATATTGTATTTAAAGAAATGCAATTAAATAAAGAAAAATATGAGTTTTTCTTTTTAAATGTAATTTAATTCAATTTGGAACTAAATATTATATAACTGTTTTAGTGATCAGATTACACTTAAGGTACGATAAGACGATTATCAGAATTTGGTAATGTTTGCATGGATGTCAGGTAATTAGCTGATAATTGAGCATTATCCAGACACACCATTTGATTAGTGATCATGCGATTGTTAGAATTCGTCAAATTTTTGCAGCCAACGTTTCGAAGTAAAAATTTTTCGAACAATCGATTGTCATATACTCGTAATTGCACTTATTGTCAGACAAAAGCGCCATATTTTTTTTTTGGTTTGACAGTTCATCGTTTTGATTTTAACTGTCATATTGCTTTTGCTTGACAGTTCATTTTTAATGAGATAGTAAAATCTGTGATTCTAATTTTTGTGAAAACAATTTTCGCAAATAAAAAATTTAAACACGCAAATATATTTGAAAGTAGCAATATTAACAAGGAAGAAAGAGAAAAACTTCCTCACTAAAATGTCAAAATTATTGTTAGATTATTTTAGCGTTGGCATATGTCATAAATTTCGGATAGACTCTTTGATAAGTTATCACGCAATTGTCAGATTTCATCAAATTTTTGCAGCCGACGTCTGGAAGTAAAAATTTTACGATCACACAATTCTCATACACGTATAACTGAAAATAAAAAATGTGCGCATTCATTGTCAAACAAAAGCGCCATATTTTTTTTTTTTTGCTTGACAGTTCATCGTTTTGCTTTTAACCGCCATATTGTTTTTGCTTGACAGTTCAATTGTAATGAAATAGTGAAATCTGTAATATTAATTTGTGTGAAAATAATTTCCGGGAATAAGAAATTTCGGACAGACCATTTGACAAGTGATCACACGATTTCATCAAATTTTTGCAGCCAATGTTAATTGCACTTATTGTCAGACAAAGGCGCCATATTGTTTCAGCTTGACAGTTCATCGCTTTGGTTTTAACCGCCATAAAAATCTAATTTCCTCATTCTGCACTCTTATTACCACACTTGTTCGAATCACTTAAAACTTTTCCTAAATATCCTGTTGGAATTTAATATAATTTTCATTGATTTTTAAGGATTATGCTCAAACAAAAAATATTCAATAAAATGAAAAAAAATCCAATCATATTTTCTATTAGCAACAAAATTATTAATTAGGACAAAAAAATTTTATCTTTCACTGTGATGAAAATTCCCAAAATCCTTATTATTATTGGGGCAAAATATTTTGTAGATATGATTAAAAAAAACGGGCAAAAATATTACGATAATTTTTACTATGCAACAAAAATAAACATAAACAGGACTAACCAAAAACAAAAAACAAAAAAAACGAAGAGGACAATTGAGGTAAATAATAGTAGAAGTTGCACATATTCATGTATCATCATTTTGTGCGTTTTTAAAGGGAAAATAACAGAAATGATAATGCAAAAAAAAACGAAGAATCCTGACGAAAAATTAAATCGAACAACAAAATAGACAATGGGGAGTAATTGGCATTCCTTATTTATGGGTGAGTAAGTAAGGATCTTGAAGATTTTTGCGTGGTTTCCAAAAGGAACTTTTTATTTTTTTGTTGATTATTTTTTTTATCTATTTTAAGAGATAGCCGATAATATATCTCTATTTATGGCGTTTAAATTTTTATATTTACAATAGTTTTTTTTTCTTTTGTCATTTTCTGAACAAGAAGGGAATGTGAAAAATTGTAGTGATTTTTTCCAGACTAATAGCTCTTTACTCTCGCTACTATGTACGAAAAGTGTAAGTATATAGGTTTTTCCAAATAACGGTCACAATTACCCAAAACTTTTTGAGAGAATATTACCCTATATTTAACACATAAAAATTCCCCCAAGTGTGCGTATAATAACATAGACTACACACTGCCGCAGGATACATGCTTGTTTCGTATAGCTTTTTGGTAGGCAATATTCCATTACAAATACAAATAAACATAAAGCTTTACATTGCTTCTATAGCATATCCGGTGCGTAGTGTAACACTATATCCTGTACACAAACGGATCGTATATTTTCATGTACATACACTTAAGAGCTTCTTATACACTCTTTGCACTCCTCCACAAAATAGTTAAGTATATAAGAAAATCGAAAGTAGTACCACCAATTCAAACCCCACCCCCCCCCCTCTACCCCACCGGAAAATTCTTAATGATTTTCGCTCAGCTGATTGTCGTTCAGTACATAGTTATTTTGGTATTTATAAAATGAAGAGGAGAAGGCGGGCTGGGGGTGGGGAGAAGGAGCGTGTATGATTGGCATTGGGGATGTTACGTAGAATATATGCGTATGTGTACGTGTATTGTTAGAAAAATATTCATATATAAAAATATAACTAGACAGAAAATAAATAAAATCAAAAATGTATAATGTCAAAAGGAGAAAGGAATATAACACACTGTAGAAGTAGTAGGCCTAACTTATATAGGTAACAATATATCGAAATTAATGAAAATAAATCGAAAAATATAAAAGATAAAATGGAGAGAGAAAAAAATAATTCAAACGAAAATATCTAAATTCGTCTGTCTCCTTCCGGTGGCAGTCTCCTTTTGACGCGACTTTTGAACAGATAATAGGAAAAAAATTTCTATGAACGGTGTAATATTTCGAAAATTCCTTTTCCTTCTTCTTCTATTTGATAATAATAAATATTCTTTTAATAATTCCCTTAATCAAATTCGGGCATAAATAATTATTAAAATAAAGTGAATTTTCAAAATAGTGCTAATAAAAAATTTTCAACAATAAATAAAACTAAAATCATATATGAAAAAAGGAAAAAAAATTATAATTTACCAAAATTTTTACTAAATTTTCATCCTTTTTGATTTTTGTGTTTTTATATATTTTAGTTTTTTTTTTTGGTATTAATTTTAAATTTTCGAAATGATATAAATGCATATGTGTGTGTGTACACACTTTTACTGACAAGATATTATATAATAATCAGAGCAATCACAAAAGGATAAGAAACGAAAAAAAAAAACGGAACACACTCAAATCGGGTGAAAAGTTTCTTAAATAAAATTTGAAGAAATATTTCTATTAAAAGAGGAAAAGTGAAAAACAGCAGGACGTGAATGTGTTATATAATTATGTAAGATTATCTAGGATACAGAAAATATACATATATATAATTTTAAAAAGATCCTCTTAAAAAATTTACTGAATTTTTTCTTTTTTTGTTAATTATTAAAAATGAGAGCAAATAAATTCTAATAACATTAATTTTATGATTTCACTCCGTTAAGTAAAATAACATTAAACTAAACGTTAATAAGACTTATTGTGATTTACATACACTAACTTGCAAAAGAGAATCTAATTTCATAAGATTCTCAGCTTTTACATAATTTTGCACTGAATAGAAGCTAATAAAGCATAGCAAGGACTAATGCGGATTTGTGAGAAAAACATGCTAAGTACTTCAGCACAAAAAAAGGGGCGTTCATTTTTCCAAGGGGGCTTTGTAGGGGGTTTTATTTTTTTTTATGCTTTTAAAAGCTTTTTGCTGTCCAACGAAAAGATGCATTCTATCTTTACTCTTGCATTTAGATAAAATTGAATAGGTTTTATTTGTTTTTATTGTTAAAGAAAAGTGCACTTATTTAAATATTAGCTAATAAGAAAATATCCAAGATCGTAAAATTTAGTTAGTTTTTTTTTTTCAAGTAACAACACCCTCCCCTCCCCCCAAAAAAAGAGAAAAAAATATCCTGTAAAGATTTTTTATTTTTGAAAAATTATTTAGTCATTAAATTTCAACATCCTTTCATGCTTATATATAAAGGTAAGTAAATACGTAATAAAAGGTATTTTCTGATTTAAGTGTGTTGAGGAGTTTTTATGATCTTTTGATTAAAATTGATTTTTTTTATTTGATTATCAATTAAAATATTTCCCTAAACTGAAATTATAAAATCATTAACAAACCGTACTCTTTAAATCCTTGGCATACAAACTGAAAATAGTTTTCTTTTCTTCTTTTTTAATCTAGATTTAACAACAAATACAATTATTACTATTATAAAAGGTATAATTGTTAATAGATAAATAAATCTATTATAAAATAGATCATAGCAAATAAATATTACGTAAACAAAACACTTTAAGCTAGTAGTATAAATTACAAATATTACAAATTTCCGATTATCTTATCGTATTGACACACTAATTGACGTTTTTACTATCAAAAAGCTTAGATTACTTAGATCCATATAGCATATAATATGGAATTTTAATGATTATTTAATAATAATAATAATAATAGAAAAAGGAAATACTCTTGCTTAATGGGTAGGGAATTAAATTTTTTACAATTTCCATGCAAATAACTATTTCTTTGAGGCGAAATTAAAATCCATTAAAAATAATCTTTAGATAATAAAATTTTTAATATGGTTTATTTTTAATAAAAAAATTTCTTAAATCAGTAATATTAGCTTAAAAAAAAACAAAAAAAATATTTCTAATTTAAAATATTTAGAAAAATTATACCAATAAAATATACTATTCTGATTAACATTAAAATAAAATAATTTTAAATTATAAATGAAAATAATAAAAAAAAAGAAAAAATTGTTAATTGATTGCCCCAACGTACTCGGATGTGCCGATATGATCGAATAGATCAAAAATTCCACCAAAGTTGAGACAAAAGGTATTTTAGTCTAGACATTTAATTGTATATTTTCGGTAATTGCAGTGGAGACAATAACCGAACTTTGACACATAATAATTAAAGCTGCTATTAACGCAGGTGGGGGAATTTCTTCAAGGAAAACATTTTCACCACATTCGCTCTGGTGAAAATATCAAAAATATGATTTCATATTTATTTTTGTAAGATTTTCAAATAATCCCAATAAAAAAAAACACCAAAAAACAACTATATTTAATCGAAAAATTAATGATTTATAAATAAAATTACCGACAATTAATTGTGTGAGAGCAACAATAAAAAAATCGAATATTCCCAAATAAATTCTAAATTGAACGGAAACAAGAGTCCTTTCAAATACTATATACGAGGTCTGTTCAAAAAGTATCGTCAATTTTGAATTTCCGCGGGTTACGTATATTCGATTTTCGATTTTTTTATGGCGTTATGTTGGTACTTATGTCTTTCACTTATACCGACTAGTTCGGCCATTTTGAATGCTCAGTTAATTTTTGACAGCTGCTTTGTTTGCACGTGTTTTGGCTCGTCTTCGATTTTTGCTCAATTTCTACCAAAAACAGCATTGCATTAACATTGCTAATGAGCTGTTGGACTCTGTCCGCGACGACCCAAATTCGCTCCAGAGGGTCATAACTGGTTTATGGTTATGACGTGGGAACGAAAGCTCAATCATCCCAATGGAAGCTGCCGTACGAGCCAAGACCGAAAAAAGCGCGCCAAGTTCGGTCGAATATGAAGGTTTTACTTACAGTTTTCTTCGATTGTAGGAGCGTTGTGCATAATGAGCTCTTGCCACAGGGTAGAACAGTCAATAAGCAATATTACCTGTAAGCTATGCGCAAGTTACGCGAAGCAATCCGCCAGAAACGCCCGAATTTGTGGAAGAACAAAAATTGGTTTTTTGTGAAGGTTTTGGTTACAGTTTTCTTCGATTGCAGGGGCGTGGTGCATCATGAGTTCTTGCCACAGGGTAGAACGGTCAATAAGAAATATTGCCTGCAAGTTATGCGCAAGTTGCGCGAAACAATCCGCCAGAAACGCCAATATTTGTGGAAGAACAAAAATTGGCTTTTGCTATTTTTTGGCCAAAAACAACACACCAATAATGCCGCAGCAACCGTATTCCCCAGATCTGGCCCCCTGTGACTTTTTCTTGTTCCCGAAACTGAAGAGCCCCATGAAAGGATGACGCTACGCTATCGAAGGAGTAGCTGAACAAGATCACAAAAAAATGATTTTTTGAAGTGCATCGATGATTGGGAAAAACGTTGGCACATAAAGTGTATAATATCTGGTGGGGATTACTTTGAAGGGGACAAAATAGATATTCATGAATAAATAAATAATTTTGGAAAAAATACAAAATTCGCGATTTTTTTTAAACAAACCTCGTATATATAACATATAAAGAAGGAAGGGTAGACAATTATTATAGTTTAAATTTTTTTTTTGCTCCACTTTTTTGATTTAATATTTGCCAGACAACAAAATAATCGAAAGTACCATAAAAGTTTTATTTTTTATTTTGATTTGTTTTTTCTTCTTCTTCTTTTTGTTGTTGAAAAAAAAATTAATATCTACACACGCATGATGAATCCTGTAAGGGATTTTTCCTTAAATCTATAAATACATAAGTTAAGAGCAATTCAATGTGTTTGTATTTATTTTGTTTGTTGTTTTTCTTGCAGTATTCAAAATTTTTAATATTAATAATGCGTAAACATTTTCATTTTCTAAGTGCATTAGTCTGTTGTTCCGAAATCATTTATACAATAATATTCAAACACATCCTATAACTGTTAGACAAAGAGACCTTCTTCTCTACTACGCCCATAACCAATCCTCTTTCTTATATAAATCAGAATATAGATTTAGTTTACCTGAAATAACCGAAAATAATCACAAAAGAAAAGGACGAAAAAAAAAGGAAAAACTTAAAAAATCCATACATACACGTAAGCGTATTTCGAAACAATTTTACCAATTCAGGCTTAACTTTTCTAATTGATGTTTATAGTTTGCTTATGAATATTTTAAAGAAATTATTTTCTTTTATTTTTTTTTTATATACAATAAAATATATACGAAATTATAGTTGAGAAGGTACCGATGAAAATTATATTTTAGGGGAAAAAATATTTTATACCGAAAAAAAACCATTTTGACTCAATAATAAATCACTCTTTAAAAAAAGAAAACAAGGAGAAGGGGGAAGGGGGGATTGAGGAGATATTATAGAATTAAATTTATTGTAAAAAGAGACAAATCCGCACCACCGGTAAATGCAGAAGAAGAAGAAAAAAAAAACAAAAAACAAGAAAGCACAATATTAGCTTCAAATTTCAGACGATTTCGATTTCGTTTTAAATGAAAAGGGAAATGAAGAGGTGAAGAAAACTTAAGCTGAATTTTACTACGAATATATACTGTTTACGATAAACAGAGAAATGAACAAAAAATTGGAGCTGTTTTGATAAGGGGGACGGGGGGGGGGGGTTAGTTCTTGTGCAAAAGGAAGGGTAGCTGAAAAGTTGAACAAGGAAAAAGCCGACATAGGCAGACATAGTAAAAAGTGAAAAAAGAGTATGAGAGACTGAGACAGATACAGAAAAGTACAGAGACAGAGAAAGATAGAGAGAGACAGGCGAGTGAAAGTAAGATTTCGTCATAATGTCGGCCTATAGTTCAAGGTCTCGACAAGGCCGCATGCTCCATTATTTCTTATAAAGATTTTCGCCAGTCATTCCCACCCACTACTTGTTAGACGCCTACCACCAAAATCGACCGACACTCTTAGCTTCTAGTTACCGTCAGTTGCACACAGGTTGCTCGGCAGCGCTATCGAAAGAAGGAAATCGGACAAGAGCAGGCTTTTGTTCCTGCCGCTCACCTTACCTCACTAACAACCAACTAAAAAAAAAAGAAGATTTCGCTCTTTCCAAATAGTTCAACATTTGTAGACACACACACACACTCACACACAAATGAAGAGAAGAAAAAAAACCAACCTACAAAACTATTTCAATATAGTTGTGAGTATAGTCGGTTGTGTATTTAGAAAATTTCCAATAATAATAATTGGTATTACGTATATCGAAAAAAAATTTCATTTAAAAATAATAACTAATATTCTTTGATAGTCGTCGATTTGTCTGTGTATATGTATGTCGTCGTAAAAACAGCTGAATCATTTGAAGCAAACAAAAAAAAAGATTTTTTTTTAAAAAGGACACAAACAAAAAACAAAAATAAAAAATAATAATAAAGAAATTCAAATAAAATCGTAACAGCACGTACAGACTACGATGTGCATAATTGATGGGATCCTTTCCTTATTTGACAAGAAACTGTGTGTGTGTGGTGGGGTGGTGGTGGGTGGGTGTGGTGTTTTCTGTTACTCACCACACAAGAGCAGGCAGGCAGCGCACATTGATTTTTTTCCCACAACGTAAAAAATTTTCTTACGTTTTTTTTTTTAAGGTTGCAATCGTGCTTCTCTTAATCATTTACGTGATGGGAGGTTTTTTTTTTTTTTTGATTATTATAATTTTCTATTATTTAAAAAAAAAACTTATTTATAATATCAATTAGATTTTTGTTTTTGTTTTTGATTTTTTTTAAAAAATATTTAAGTAATAGTATGCGAAGAATTTTTTTTGAAGGGGGTTAACTTCATACGACGATAAAACTGTGGTGAAAAAAGGACTAAAGGAATTTTGTTTTTATTTTTGGAATTTTCTTATTCTTTATTGATTTTTTTCTTCTTGTCGTTTTTTTTTTAATTTTATGTCTAGAATTTTAATGTTTTTTTTTGTTGTTATTGTTCATTTTTTCGGTTTAGTTTATTTTTGTCTGTTTTTATTAACAAAGTAAAGAAAAAGAAATCAATAATAATAATTTTGGTATTGTTTCGGCATGTTTTGAAGCATACACATAAGTGCACATAATCCTGAAGTGTGTTGGCTGAGCCTGCGAGAAGGAAAGATAAAATGATGTAAACGTTCGAGTAAATTCTTATGTACACACTTAAAGAAATAGTACTTAATCTAGATAAACATCATATACAATTTGAATAAGTTTATTGTTTTGGTATTTTTTTTCTTAACATCCTATAATAAGAAATAGACAATTTACTCTATTTACACATATGCAAATCATGTACACACACACAAAAAAAAACAATAATAATTCAAAATAGAGCCTTTTCGAATTTTAGTTGTCGATTTTTCTTCCATCATCTTGTATTTACTTATGGAAAATATATTGGGTTTTTTTTTCTCTTTTCTAACTTATTCTATTTTTTTTCTATTAAACTGTATAACATTTTTTTGAGGATATTTTTAATAAGCACTTTAACTTATAATTTAATTGAAAAAAATTTAATTGAAAAAAATTTATTCTAGCAGGAGTGTCACAAGTCAGTATCTTTGGTCCCATAATATTTATACCCATAACATCCCATCTGATCCTTATACTATTATTGCTACTTATGCGGATGATACGGAAATACTTACTACCCATACAAATCCGGACATAGCTTCCAACAATCTACAATTCCATATACCGGGTGTATAAGCTTAAATCCGCTGTTTCTAGTCAAAAAAAACACTTTTTTTTTTCATAGAAAGCAAAAACACATTTATTCAAAGTACTTGCCCTCGCAGCTACACATTTTTTACATCTCTCAGGCAATTTGTGGATACCACGCCAAAAAAATTCCTTCTCGTTCGAGGTAAACCCCTCATCAAGCCATTTTCGGACGTCTTCGTAAGAATCGAAGTGTTACTCAGCGAGCGCGTGGCCCATCAACGAAAACAGGTGGTAGTCGGAAGGGTTCAGGTCTGGTGAATAAGCGGGATGGGGTAGAACCTTCCAGTTGAGTGTCTCCAAGTAGTTTCGGACCATTTTTGATGGTGCGTTGTCGTGGAGGAAAATCAGCTTGTCATGTCGTTGTTGATAATGCGTCCTTTTTTCACGCAGAGTACGGTGCAATTTGATCAGTTGTTGGTGGTAGCGGTGGGCTTTGACAGTTTCACCAGGTTTCAAATTCTCATAGTAGACGACACCCTGCTGATCCCACCAAACGCACAGCATCATCTTCCATCCGAAGCGATTTGGTCTTGGGGAAGATGTTGATGGTTGGCCGGGATCAACCCACGATTTCTTGCGTTTAGGATTCTCGAAATATATCCACTTTTCATCACCTGTCATAATCCGATGCAGGAACGACTTTCCTTCTTGTCTAGCGAGCAAGATATCGCATTTATTTTGGCGTCACTCCATTTGCCTATGTTCAATTCATGCGGCACCCATTTTCCGATCTTTTCAAAATTCCCCATGGTACGCAAAAGTATGGAAATGGCTAGTTGAGTAACACCCAATTTTTCCACGAGCATTTTTTGCAATTTGGTATCGTCTTCGTCCAAAGGAGCCTGTAATTGATGGTCCTCAACCTTACTAGGCCGATTTTCACGCTTCTTGTCCCACAAGTCAAAATTGCCGTCTTTGAACCGACGAAACCAATCTCGGAACGTTGTTTTCGATAAAGCACTGTCACCATTCGATTTCTTCAAATTGAAGCAGAAAAGCAGAGCTTCCCGCATATGCTCTTTTTCTAGCACAAAACTAGACATGATTACCAAAGGAAAAATGTATGTTTTTGTACGAAATTACTGACAAAATACACTGATTAATGTTGACAGATGTCAAACTCATAAAAAAAAGTATGGCGTGCCCATAGTAGCTTAATACGCTCACTCACGCCATCTATGACAAAACAACGCATTTAAGCTTATACACCTGGTACACAACCTTCAATCCTGGTTTAAGCGATGGAGAGTGAGGGTCAGTAAACAGAAGAGTGCTCACATTACTTTTACACTTTGTCAAGGGAAATCTACCCCTATACCTTAACAGCAACATGATTCTAAAATATGATAAAGTACGTTATTTGGCACTTTACCTGGACAAGAGATTAACATAGAACCATAAAAAAACTTCAAAAGTAAACTTACAATATAAAACCTATTTGGACTTATGGAATTGAACTTTGGGGTTCAACGAAACGTTCCAATTCCTATCGCGTCCAGGCCTTACAATCCAAGATCTTCCGTAAAATTGTTGATGCCCCCTTTTATGTTCATAACAACGCAATAAATCTTTGGCCAGGACCTGTGCATTTACCGCTATCAAAAATTTCACTCCCGTTTACCCTATCATCATAAACCACTTGTGAGAGAATTGTCCTGTACTACCCTCCCCAGAAACACTCATCGGAGACTTAAGAGACAACGGCCTAGAGATTTTCTAGATGAATCTAACTTCCATTAGTTGGAGAAATGCCGATGGGTCTTTACTCCCACTTCATGATGCACAAGATTGTAAATTAAAATGTTATGTTTTAGTTGTAGATAAAATTTAAAAAAAAATTAATCTTCTCTGATTGTAGTGAGAGAATTGGCAATAATTTTCACATCCAAATATGTTTTTATAGTAAAAAAGAATAGACTCTAAAACAGTTCCGGTTATTTATTGATGACTGAAGAAAATGACGACGTAATAAAAAATCCTTTCAATCAATTTCAAAATGACTCCTTTTTCTTGTATTCACTGCAAAAAAAAATATTTATTAAAGGACTAAACATTAAAAAGAAATTTTTTTTTAATATTCATAACTCATAACACATTCATAATCATCTCTATTTATAGGCATCTTTTTAAAATATCGGCTACGAAGGGTGCGCGCATTCAATGATAATTATTTGCAAATCCTTTACAAAATTTTAATTGAATTTTCACATTACATAAAATGATAAAAAGCTCATTTTAACCAAAAATGTCAGAGTGTATTTTGCACCATTCAAAAAATGAAAATTTCTATAGAGGCAATTTAAAGCTTTTATATTTTGTTTTGTTTTGTTTTTGTTTTTTTTTTTATTAAAAAAAGGAGGCAAAAAAGTTATGAAAATATTAGCAATAATAATAGAAGATGGAGGGAAAAAAAATGCTAAAGATAATTTTCAATTTTAATGTGGCTCTAAAGTTTTTTCCTTATCATCAGTGTTTTTTCTCTTCTTTTTTTCAAAAAGGATTTTTGGACTTTTTTTTTTAATTATTTAATGTCAAATATTTTACGTCATTACGTTCTTATATATTTTTTTATGTGTATTTTTATGATTTTGTTAAAGTAATTTAAGGCTGTGGTGCTTTGTGTGTTTCGGTGTAAGTGGAGGTCTCGATGGCTTCCAGGCAAACAATTCAATTTAACAAGTTCGAATGCCTTTAATGCGATTTGTGATTATGCTCGTAAAAGGAGGATTTTTTTTAATATTTTTTTTTTTTTCGTTATTGAGAATACACCTACTAACCTGAAAGTGCAAAAGGCAAGGGAAACTTTAATAGAATTTATTTGATATTTTCTCTTATAGTCTGTCAGGGGTATTGCGTCTTTGGGAAAATTATGTCTTTTCTTTTATAATTGCATGCAGGCAAGGAAGTAGAGATAGCAAGTTTATACTATAGAGATAGCTGAAATACTTCGCTTTACTTAATTGTCCGTTTTATGTTCAATTTCAAGTAGTTGCCCACAAATGGTATGTATCTCTACAATTACCCACAATGCCATCTTTATTCACAAAGTATTTTATTTTATGGTCAGAAAAAATAAATTCAATAAATAAATTATGTTTTGGTAACTATAAGAAAATATGGGGAGCGTTGGGGCCGTGTTCGGTCACTCACTTGTTCCGCTCCAAAATGTCTTAAGTTTGTTTATCGGTTACATAATGTCAATTTTATTGCAGACACCATTTACGCGCACCATCATCTTATGGCGAAACGTTTCAAGAAAGTTAGTTTTCTATCCAACCACACCACCACATGTCAAGAGAAAATTCCTTTTTTTTTCCTACTTTTCACTTTTTTCCCTATTTTCCTAAAAAAAAAAAATATTTTCTATATTTTCTATACTTTTATAAATTTTTTTTTGACATTTAAAAATTTTATTAGTTATTTTTCACATGTTTTCAATTTTTTTTTTTTTTGAAAAAGACGGAAATTAATACCGAAATTGAAAAAACTCAGCAATAACAAAAATAAAAGTAATTTCGATAAAAAAATCTAAAATTTTTTTAACAGTGTCAGCGGAAAAGTTAGCACGTAAAAAGAGATGGTGTAGGTTAGGTGTTAGATTGGGGAAATGAGGAGTACGAACGGAAGAATAAGTTATATTTTAGCGTTTTTTTTAGCCCTTAATATACGATTTTTTTTATGAAGACATTTGTAAATTTTTACTAACCAAATATGGTCTACTCCACCAAATTCCAATAAGTCTACACACTTCATAGCGTCTTATGGCATTGATCTACACAATAGTAAGTTGTCATTTTTGGCTACACACTGGCAGATCTTCGCCAAATCGATTTAAATGCAAAATTCGGAATATGGAGACTTATTTACAAATGTTCTAATTACACTCGCATTGATTTTAAGGTCATGTTGCTGTCTTCGCTTATCAAGTGCAGTGCCATGCTTTCGTCCAGTCGGAGGGCGGCCATTATGTCCATTTCGGGTTGTTGTCTTTGACCAATACAAACTCTTAGGGATTTATACTCCTAAATTCCAATAAGTCTACACAATTCATAGCATCTTATGGCATTGATCTACACAATAGTAAGTTGTCATTTTTGGATACACGCTGGCAGATCTTCGCCAAATCGATTTAAATGCAAAATTCGAAATATGGAGACTTATTTACAAAGGTTCTAATTACACTCGCATTGATTTTAAGGTCATGTTGCTGTCTTCGCTTAGCAAGTGCATGGCCATGCTTTCGTCCAGTCAGAGGGCGGCTATTATGTCCATTTCGGGTTGTTATCTTTGACCAGTACAAACTTTGACATGGCCAAAGATGACACCAACCAACTGCCATCATAACGTAAATGTAAAAGTTTAAGTACCAACAGAACTCTTTGGGACACGTGACCAAAAGATGAGACCAACCAATCGCCATCATAACGCAAATGTAAAATTTTTAGTACCCACAGAACTCTTTTGGGACACGTTGCCAAAGATGATAACAATCAACCGCCATCATAACGCAAATATAAAATTTTGTAGTACAAACAAAATTCAAAAATTGTTCTCATGTTTTTATCTTAACACCACTTCATTAGAGACCCCATAGAACAGTCGCAAAAGATCCCAAAAATTTCATAGTACAGATCGGCAATATTGCTTAGATTATTTCGTTGGATAGATATTGAAATTTGTACAAGAAATTTGAATATTTTGTTTTTTTTCCTTTCACATCCCTTTCAGAATATGGAGACTTATTTACAAATGTTCTAATTACAGTTGCATTGGTTTTAAGATCATGTTGTTGTCTTCGCTTAGCAAATACATGGCCATAATTTCGTCCAAGGGGCGGCCATTATGTCCATTTCGGGTTGTTGTCTTTGACCAATACGGGTGTGTTTATCCACGATTGGTTTTCTCCTTCCGAACGCTGATATTTATATTTCCGCCTTCCTTTTGATGACTGATGGCTTTTCAGAATTTTTTTCGCACTTTAATTAACACTATTTCACACCCTTCAGTTTTTCGGTGTCTACCCTGTATTTTTGCCATGTTCAAATTAATAAAATTATCTATTCTAAGATTACTATTTTTTGATCACTTAAGCCATCATACCTGAGACGCCAAATGACCACCTGTCAGATATCCTTAGACCCATAAACACAAACCAAAATAACAACAACAAAACAATTGATTTTTCTGGATTTTTCAATATATTTTCATTATTTACTAGTACAAATCAAAAGAAATAGAAAACAAAACGAAAAATTAAAAAAAAAAAAATACCCATCAATTGTCGTCAAAATGTCATGTTTCAATTTCGACCTTATTTCAAATCTTCCAACTAACACATTCTAAGTAGTTTGTTATTGGCAATTGATTGAAAATTAAAAATGGACTCAAGAAACACTTGCAAAATGAAATATGATCAGTTGCAATGGCAATAAAAGTAAAAAAAAACAATATTTGCAAAATGAAAGAAAATTGAAAATAATTGAGCAGCGCATATGTTGGCCCGGATTTTAAAACCACGCAAATGTATTTGACAAGCGAACGCCTAAATTGGGTGGCACGCAATCGGCTGTCACATGCACGCGGGTCAATGCACTTGCACGGCACACTCTCCATGTACTCTTACTGTGCTGTGTGTTGTGTGTGCACTGTTTGTACTCTTATGAACGTACGATACCGATGACGAACGAACAACGTAGACTATCCATCCTACTCGCCGTAGACTGAACGGACGGCCATCATTAATATTTCGAATTACTTATCGTAATGTCAGCTATTAACTTTTTTAGGCATGAATATTTTATATTGACGTGTCGTTTGTTTAAAACTTTATCGAAAAATTAAGGAAAAAACATAATAGTAACATGAACAATATTTTTTTAAAAAGAAAATAATAATTAAAAAAGGAGAAAAAAATACAATTAAATCTACTTTCAAACTGATTTTGAAAGAAATCGAAAGTGTTTTTCGATATATCTTATCGAACGACAAAGTTGTTCGAAACGAGTTTGTTGTCTGGCAGTTGGAATATTTTCTTAAATTAGTAGTAACTAAAAGATTACGATCATTAATGTTTTTAGTACAATATATAATAAGCAAATAGGTGAACAGCGAATAAATTTCAAAAAGTATTAACTCAAAGTTAACTAGGCAAAATGGACTTTTTTTGTGTAAAAATTTGCATACAAATTCAAAAATAGACTTTTATTTTGATTATTATACACGAGACGTTATAAATTGAAATATTCCGTAAAATTGTAGCAGATTTTTGCAGAATTAAAAAAAAAATATTTGAACCAATTTTATTTTGGTTTTATTTCAGTTAAAATTTTTTCAGTAAAGGGTTTTTAGAAAAAATGAATAATTTTTATTTCTTTTAATTTTTTAAAAACATTTTTTTAAAAATAAAGTTTCATTTTTCTAAGAATTTAATATACAAGAAAAAATAAAAAATAAATCGAGTTAAACAATTTATTAATATTATACCATTTACGAATCAAATATCTTAAAGATGATCCATTTTTTACTTCAAAAAATACAGCCCTGTCATTTGAAAACTGTCAAAAATATATGTCATCCAAGAAGGAGAGTCGATTATTTTTTTCGTTTAAACGTTAGCTTTTTTCTTCCGTCGATACACACTTTTCTTTAGAGTATTTTTTAGAAAATGGTCAATTTTAATTGTCAGGAAAATATAATAGAATTCCTTTAAAAAAATAATAATAATTAAGAATTTTTTTAAAAAAAATCTTTTTATAGTTGGTAGCGCCATTAAATTTCAGCATTTCGCGCAGTTAATTGCTAACCCGCAGCGCATTGAAGTATAACGCACAGTGCCAAATT
Organism: Atherix ibis; assembly: GCA_958298945.1. Classification (NCBI taxonomy): domain Eukaryota; kingdom Metazoa; phylum Arthropoda; class Insecta; order Diptera; family Athericidae; genus Atherix; species Atherix ibis. The sequence continues at coordinate 101,747,013 of OY282607.1, read as the reverse complement.
ACGGCAGCGCACGTCATAAGCTCACAGAGACCGTCACCGCAGCACGTTCTAGGCGAAAAGTATTGAAAAATTGCGGCAGCGCACATTTAATGGGTTATCTATTTTATGATTCGGAAAGTACAGTCATGTCATTTAACAGCTGTCAAATATATATGCCATTCAAAGTGACATTTTTTTTTATTTAATGATTGCCATTTTACATAATGGATCAGACATTGTATTTAACTTGTACAAACTTTCTAAAAAATTGGTGATTCTATTGAAGCCAAGTTTTGTGCTTTAGATGCTGATTTTTCAACAAAATTTTCTTCAATAATACGGCTTTATTTATACATAAATAAGCGAAACTGCCATAAAATGGGGACCTAATATATCATTCAACATCCGAAACTATGCATTCATCGGGGGCAGATTGAACATAATTTTTAGTGATCATTAAATTACTCTCATATGAGCGGGTTTCAACGAAATAATCTTAACAGTATTACCGATCTGTACAATGGAATTTTTGGGGTCTCTTGTGACTATTCTATGGGGTCTCAAATAAATTGGTGTTGAGATAAAAATATGAGAACAATTTTTGAGTTCTGTTGGTACTAAAAATTTTACATTTGCGTTATGATGGCGGTCGACTGGTGTCATTTTTGACAACGTGTCCTTAAGAGTTTTGTTTGTACTAAAAATTTTACATTTGTCCCTAAGAGTTTTGTTTGTACTAAAACTTTTACATTTCCGTTACGATGGCGGTTGGTTAGTGTCATCTTTGCCCACGTGTCCCTAAGAATTTTGTTTGTACTAAAACTTTTACATTTGCGTTATAATGGCGGTTGGTTGGTGTCATCTTTGGCCACATGTCCCTAAGAAATTTCTTTGTACAAAAAATTTAACATTTGTCCATAAGAGTTTTGTTTGTACTAAAATTTTTACATTTGCGTTATCATGGCGGTTGGTTGGCGTCATATTTGGCCACGTGTCCCTAAGAATTTTGTTTCTACTAAAACTTTTATAAGAGTTTTGTTTGTACTAAAATTTTTACATTTCCGTTACGATGGCGGTTGGTTGGTCTCATCTTGTGGTCACGTGTTCCAAAGAGTTCTCTTTATACTAAAACTTTTACATTTGTCCCCAAGGGTTTTGTTTGTACTAAAATTTTTACCTTTGCGTTATGATGGCGGTTGGTTGATGTCATCTTTGGCCACGTGTCCCTAAGAATTTTGTTTGTACTAAAACTTTTACATTTGCGTTATCATGGCGGTTGGTTGGCGTCATATTTGGCCACGTGTCCCTAAGTTGTTGAAGTTTTGTGGCTGCTGGAACTATTTTTGCTGGAAGAATAGCAAAATCTCCTGAGATTCTTAGAGCTTGATTGTCAACTAATTTGGCTGCAAAACATTTCAAGTCCTCCTTAACTGAGGTACAAAAACCTAACAATAACAATGGCAATTTATTTGTTTTAAGCTGTCTGTGAAAGCGTTCAACTAAATCACTGCTGTAAGGATGATATGTACTAGTTCGTATCATGTGGGTCCCTATTACTTTAGGCAGACAGTTGAAAAATTGGAACTCAATTGATTTGCCTTAGTCTGTTGTTACTCTAAAAATGAGGAACAAAATTTTGAATAAAATTTCTACCAATAGTTTTAGCCGAACAGTCCCTAATTGGTATTGCTTCGGTCCATCAAGTACATCTGTCCAAAATTGTCAGCATATAAAATTTACCTTTCGAAATGGGTAATTGCCCAACAACATCCATATGCACATGCACACTATAGGCATCTATACGTGAAAAATCGTATTTAAACAGACACTGCTCCAAATTTAGTGCATTTAAAAACTAACATCCATCAAGTATTTATTGGTCGTATTACAGACCGTAGAGTGCAAAAAAGTCTTTAAAAATTACCTCAAAAGGATGGAGTCCTGTTATGGGTCTCGGAGCAAGATCTATGCAACATAATGTAATAAAAATTTCATCAATATCTGAATTTAAAATGTCTTTTTTTTTTAATTTTACTTTCGATAGCATAAATTGGATAATATTTTAGCATTTCAATTCGAAAGAAAAATTCCATATTTTAATACCATTCCGAAAAAATCTATATCTTTCTTAGAAGAAAATAATGACTATCATAAAAGAAGGACAATATTATTATTATTGCTTCACCTTTCAAATGTTTTATAAATAGGAAAAACTTCAATTAAAATAATATCTTTAATGTTTTCATGAAATTCATCTATAAAAACTTTTATGATATTATAAATTTCGAAATTGTTCTCTTATTCTTTCGTTTTTTGTATTTTAATAAAATAAAATAGCAAGAAGAAAAGCTGAACAAATAAAATTACTTTTTTTGTTCTTATTTTGAAACATTTCATAAAAGTTATTAGTAGAAGACGGATCCAGTAGAATAGGTGAATTGAAGAAGAAAAGTAAATAATAAAAACGTAACTTTTCAAAACACACCTGTTATCATTAATCTAATCCATCTTAATCGATTTTCAATTTGAAATAAAAATTCTTTTAATGATGTCCTGACACTCCATCCATTTCCGATTCTAAATACGAGAATAAAAATTATTCTTTCAAACAAACAAAAAAAACGAAAAGTCCGAATACGTCGAATTGGCTGCATGTGTCAGAGTGTTACGCCAATCTCTGGTTTACTGATTTTTTATAGCACGAGTGAACAGACCTGGAAGCCGGCTACTGCTTTTTTATAGCACCAGTGAACAGACCCGTAAGCCTGATACTGCTGATTTACTGATTTTTTACACCACCAGTGAACAGACCTCTAATCGTGTTACTGCTTTTTTATAGCACTAGTGAACAGACCTGTAAGCTTGTTACTGTTTTTTTATAGCACCAATGAACAGACCTGTAAACCTATTACTGCTGATTTACTGCTTTTTTACACCACCATTGAACCGACCTGTAAGCCTGTTACTGTTTTTTTATAGCACCAGTCAACAGATCTGTAAGCCTGCTACTGCTTTTTTATAGCACCAGTGAACAGACCTGTAAGCCTGTTACGGCTTTTTTATAGCACCTGTGAACAGACCTGTAAGCCTGTTACTGCTGCTTTACGGCTTTTTTATAGCAGCAGTGAACAAACCTGTAAGCCTATTACAGCTTTTTTATAGCACCAAAAAAGAGACCTGTAAGTCTATTACTGATTTTTTATAGGACCAGTGAACATACCTGTAATCCTGTTACTGCTGATTTACTGCTTTTCTACACCGCCAGTGAACCGACCTGTAAGCTTGTTACTGTTTTTTTATAGCACCAATCAACAGACCTGTAAGCCTATTACTGCTTTTTTATAGCACCAGTGAACAGACCTGTAAGCTTGTTACTGCTGCTTTACTGCTTTTTTATAGCACCAGTGAACAGACCTCTAATCGTGTTACTGCTTTTTTATAGCACCAATGAACAGACCTGTAATCCTGTTACTGCTGATGTACTGTTTTTTACACCACCATTGAACCGACCTACAAGCCTATTACTACTTTTTTATAGCACCAAAGAAGAGACCTGTAAGTCTATTACTGATTTTTTATTGCACCAGTGGACAGACCTGTAATCTTGTTACTGTTTTTTATAGCACGAGAGAACAGACCTATAAGCCTGTCACTGCTGCTTTTCTGCTCTTTTACAGCATCAAAGAAGAGACCTGTAAGCCTGTTACTGCGTTTTTATAGCACAAGTGAACAGACCTTGTAAGCCTGTTATTACTGCTACTTCAGTGGTGCTATAAAAGACTCACACCAATGCAGCAAATTTGCGGCAACCCTCTGACTCGGGCAGTAAATTTGACGGATCTGAACTTTCTTAATTTTTCCAAAAGTATCCCGGAATCTGCCTAATCCTACTAATCATTTCATATTTTATTCATTATTTATTTCGGTTGGAAAACAATTTTTTTTCTGTAATAAAAATTCACTCATATTTTATGTAGTATATTTGCTTTGGTATAAAGAGCTCTTTGTTAAAATTGTATAAATAAATGTTTATTGTCATTTCGAAATAATGCTATTATATTTATGAATATTTGGTCGAAAAGTTCCGAGAAATTCTAATAATTTAAATAGAAACTGTAGTTTACATAGTAATAATTAAACAATATCACGAAATATGAAGGGAAAAAATGAAGAAGAAGAAAAAACCAAATACCATAAGCAGCCATCGGAAAAACAAGTTTTTTTTTTATTCTGTTTTCATTGAATCTACCTTAATATTAAGGATATAGAAAAATATAGTATATAACAAAATTTCTAATCTGTTGACTAGACTCCGCCATAACCTATCGAAAAAAGTCCCTTGCGTTCAATATTATTGAATTGGTAGCCAATCGTTCTTCGTTATGAAGCTAGGAGCAATAATTCATGTCCTAAATAACTGAAAATTTTACTTATTCTTTCGACTATTCAAACACAATTAATAATGGAAATAAAATCTTGATTAAATATTCAATAATAATAAAAATGTTTATTTAAAAATTTATTGAATTTTTAATTTTCTTGAACGTTTAAAAAGGTTCTTCGAATAAAAAATATATTTTTTTAATTGAAAATTCCTTTTTTTGTGTCCATGTCCAATCCAAGAGTTAACAAAATAAATAATTGAATATTTTTTCGTTGTTAGATTAATCATAAATAAAGTGGATAAATTAACTGATATTATAAGAGAAAATATTAACAAACTAATCATTTCTTATCAGGTTAAGGTGCAATTATTTCTATTTCAACAGCACATTCGAAATTGTTGTTTGTGTAGCAATTTCTTTTTTTCTTTTTTTTTGATTTTATTTTTCGTTAGGATCCTTTTTCACCATCGTCAGCTGGTTGTTATATCAACTTTTATTCGTAACCAAAAAAGAAAAAAAAATTATAACTTAGAAGGGAAAAATGCCCAATGGACCATGTGGCCAAATTTCTAATATTATTTCTAATCTTATAATTTTCTTCTTCTGTATTTGAGGGCATTTTCCTTTTGCAGTTTTCTTCCGACAAATAGGCATACACACGTTCGATGTTCCGAAAACTTTGAAAATTACGTGACATAATTTATGGTCGAATTGAACTTGAAGTTAAATGTTCGGTTGAACAATCATCAAAGAATGTTCTCTTCAGAAAAATTCGATGAAAACAAAATAAAAATCTCGAAAATTGAAATAAAGTGAAAAGCAACAAAAAAAATTTAATAAAAAGAGTAATAAATTGGTACGCATTAGAATAGGGGGGGGGGGGTGAGTTTGTTTTTTGTTTGCATTTTTCGAAGGACTTGTTTTGGGAAATGAATTTTGCTCTTTTCTTAATTTATTGGAATTTTTTTTTTAAAAATTGATTTGGGATTAAACTATAAGACTTTGAAGAGTTTTGGAAAAGAGGGGGGGAGGGGGGAGGGGTTAGATCATAGAATAAGTATCTCATTAATTTTCGAATCAAATTCAATTCAAATAAAATTTGCAATAATTTTTTCCAATTGATTTATTGGGGAATTTCTATTTAATTAACTGTTTTATGGTGAATTCTTCCTCTACTAGTGGCCGTGTAAGGAAGCAGTCTACTCTTTAGAATAAGTGCTGCCATATATGTGTATTGGAAATTTGAAAAAGTTCAATGTATTAGAGCAAGATCCATAGTTAATTGGCTGAAAGAATATTAAAAGAGAATTGAAATTTTTCAATAATAACGAATTATAATAAAAACAAATTTCTTATTTAAGAAAATTAATTGATATTAACTTAATAAAATGTAATTGATGATAATAAAAAAATAAATAGATCGCTAACACTAACAGTTGACAGGTTTAAAATCATAACATACTGATCAGCGTTATTTTGTTAAACCTGTCAAATGTTCGTGTTAGCAATCTATTGATTTCTTGAAATATTTTCAAACAGAAAAAAGGCCTACTCAAAACTATAATAAAAAGTTATAATTTGAAGGAAATATATCATTGGATTGAACTATAAGTAATTTTGGATTATAGTATTTGTTTTTTTTTTAAAATAAAAAATCATTTTTTAGTAGCGCAATGAGACGTGCTGTAGAGCGTTATTATAGTAAAAACTGCATCCTTCTAATTTGCCAATTTTGAACTTTTCTTGCTCACCAATTCTGGTGTAATGGTCCATTTAGGAACAATATTTCTCTGAATTAATTTTCTTGGTATGCTTGTGTCATAGAAGTTCATAATAGAGAAAACCCTTCCAATCCCACCATAAAAATACCATCACTTTTTTTGGGTGAAGATCGGGTTTCGGAGTCATCAAATGGACATTATTATATAAGGGTAGTTCCAGAAGTATCCGACCTGACGTATAGATGGCGGTTGATGTTTGGAAAAACTTACTATGGTCGAAAGTACCAACCTTAGAAAGCTCAAGTTTGAAGTTTGATGACGCGGCGTTGTTTAGTATTTGTTTGACAGCCATTAATAGTGAATGCTCTCAGTGAATTTGTAAGTATGAAATAAATTAGTTATCGTAAAGACGAGCTAGCAAACATGGTAGGCATTTCAAAAAGTCTTGTACATCGCATATTGACTGAAAATTTGGCAATGAAAAAGCTGTGCGCAAGATGAGTGCCGCGTTTGCTCACAATGGAACATAAAAGCCATCGCGAGCATGTTTCGCAGCAATAAAGCCGAATTTTTGAGTCAATTCAAAAATTTGACTTTATTAATCCATTACCTGAGATGAACCGTCAGTCAAAACAATAGACAGAAAGAGGAGGATCAGCTCTAAAAAAAGGCGAAGACAGTTTCCATCTGCTGGCAAGGCTATGACGACAGTTTTTTTAGATGAAATCAACAATAAAAGGCCGCATTTGTCGAAACAGAAAGTGTTGTTTTATCAAGATTTGGTACCCTGGGATAATTTTCACTTTCCAGATTTGAAAAAATTACTCTGCGTTAAATGACTATTTTGAGGAGCACGACGGTTCTTACTATAAACAAAGTATCGAAGCTATTGAACATCGCTGGGGAAAGTGTATCCAGCTAAACGTAGACTATGTCGAGAAATAAAGATATTTTTTCCTAAATTTTTCTGGGACTACCCTCGTGATCGCCCTAAGCTCGAATGGCATAATGTGCTCAATTTTCAGCATTTTCCATCACATTTTTAGGTGCGTCAGTCGATATGGCGACTATTTCCTGGCAGCCTTTAGTTCATCTAGGGTCCTAAGCATATGGATGCAAACCTTTTACTTCAAGTAGCTCCACAGAAAAAAGTCCGGTGGTGTCAAATCAGGCCAGTCAAATCACCATTTTTTTTATATCGAATAACCAGGTAATAATGGCTTCAAAAATTATAATGTCTTTCGACTTATAAGGGGTAGCCATACCAGCACAAATACCGAACCACACAGTTGTAACTTTTTGGTCGTAAAGAGGTACCTCTTCAATAATTTGACGGTTTTCAGTCCCGTAGAACTGAAAAATTAAATTGCTTGACGGCGCACTCTTTACTTTATTTTTATTTCTCAATGCACGTTGAGTTTTTTTCAATTCAAAAGTTATTTTGAAAAAGTTATCAGCGCGTTTGGATGACCTGTACTGCTCAATAACAAACATTTACTTTGACTGAAGTTTCATAAACGTGCAAAATATGACAGCTGTCAGAAAAAACCTGTCAAAATTTATAGTGTCGTTATCTTCTTAGACTCTTTTGATGCATTACTACCTTTCGCACAATATAAAATCATTAAACATCCAGTTTATATATTTTTCTCTATAGTATTACATGTTTGAAACAAAAAAAAATCAACAATTATGATTTTAAAAATATGTTAAAACTGTCATCTGTCAATAAAAAATGCAGAAAATAAAAAACTATACACCAGGACATCTGTTGTAAAAAACCGACATTATTTATGCTTCAACTCACAACGAACAACCAATAGGATAATCAAACAAATTACCATTTTTAAACTATTGATACATAAAAAAATAATATTAACATTAGAATTAGAATTAAAATTCATCTGCATTAATCGTCCTGTGTATACATACTAATAAGTTTGGATATAAATGCTTTTAGAAAAATTACACTCTTGTGATTATTTGAATTCTTTAAATATTTAATTGAAAATTTACGTTTTAAAACAGATTCGAACAAAACTAATTTCGAAAAGTGCACAATAATAATAAAATATTTATTACCAAATAAGTCGGTCAATAGAATTTTCAATAATAAATTTCTTAATTAATTTTTCGTATAATTTATATTGGTTTAATCAATAAATATTTAGAGAGAGAGAGATATTTTCTTCCTTCTGGTTGGTTAACTGATTTGATTTGCTTTTACTAAGTGTACATTCGTATAATGTGATCCTTGTTAGTACTTTTTGCATAATTTATCTTTTTAATATTACAGGATAAATACTTGGAAAAGAGTCGATTGTAAATAAACACAAACAGTTGTTTTATTGAATTTCTTGTTGACAAATTTTATTATATGAAAATATATTAAAATATTTATGAATATAATTAAGTAAAAAAATATATGTAGTGAATTATTTAAATTTTAACTGTTTGTTTAGTTTAAGATTTGCCATTTAACGTTATTATGCATAGCTTAACCACCAAACAATTGTGTTAGAATTTGTTTCGTACAAAATTTGCTGTCATGATGAGAATTATCATTGCGTTAATAAGCAAAACTGTCGTATACGAGGCTCTGAAAACCCACAAGGGACTGTAGAGAAGCCATCACATCCGCGCAAAAGTGAATCTGTCAATAACAAAAAGAGGAGGGCCTTATTTTGAGCTGAATTTAAAGATTTTTAATCTGGACCATATGTGAAAAGATGCCAGCAACCACAGAACCGTTTAAATTTTGACTTTATTATGATAAAAGATCGTAAAATGCGTAAAAAAGATCGTAAAAACGAGTAGTAGGACTACTCGTAAAATCGTATTGACACACATAATCCTTAAACTCTAGAACATTTAAAAGTCACCATCTATCAAGTAATAATCGAATAACGACTTTAAATGTTCAAAACATTTATCAAAAATTACCTCAAAATAATCGAATTTTGCAGCAACTTTTTTGGCAACTATTCGAATAATATTATTTTTTATGTATTATGGCAAGGTTCATACAATATATTCACTAATAGATTTTATCGAAATATATATTTAAAATTTATTGTTATGTTACTTTACTTTCTGGAGCATAAATTGGATAATTTACTTTTATTTGTGAATGTTTTTAAATGAACCTCGAATTATGAACAATCCGTACAGTAAAATTGCACAAGCCATAATCAAATATTAATCAAGATTTGAATAAAAATGCCGGGATTTTTGTTATAATTTTTTATTTTTGAATTCCGTATTAAAAATTATTTTTTTTCTTTTCTTTTTTGTACTAGTTTGAAAATTATAAAATTAATATTGTCAAAAGCAGAAGCACCCCTTCTAACCCAGCATGATCGTTTTAGCTAATATTTACGTTTTATTTATAAGATAATAATTTTAGAGGAAAAATTATACCAAAAAAAATAACAATTATAGTAAGACTATGGCCTTTTTTGCAGTTCGTTGCCACCTGATGCTAGAAAGAAATTAATCCTTGAATAGCAAAAACTTCTGATCTAGTGTTTTGGTAGGTTTTGACCTCTTTTCTATCCTCTTTCCGGGGCATTTTCTTTATAAATTAAAAAAGTTAATTAAAAAAAACAACACTAATTGAATTTCTCATACTCTTAAATATTCGCTTACTTATGCAAAAAATAATAATAATAATAATAAGAAAATGGGCAGAATCCTTTTTCCCTAATATTTAGAAAGATTAGTTTGGCATTTTTATGTTGAGGTTCTTCATGCGACTAAGATGAAAACTTCCGCTAATTATGAGGATTAAATTTAGGCATATTTTTTTCTTTTTTTAAAAATACTTTCCCTATTAGGGGATATTGTGTATCCTTAAAAATAGAAGAAGATAAATCTACGTTTTAATAGAAATTAATATAATATCTAGTCAGTATAATTAACAGAATTTATATTATCTTTTTTTTCGTAGCAAAGCAAATTTCATTTTATTTTTTTCTTTCTACATAAATATTAAAATGCAATTAAATTAGAAATGTTTTTATATAGAAAATTACTATACTTTTCAAAATATAAAAATAAGAAAAATAAAAACAAAATATTAATTTAACAGCGAAAGAGTAAAAATTTAATACATGAGAGAGATTTTAATAAATGTTCTTTGAAATTTCATTTGAAAAATTAGCAACTTGCTTTGAAAATTAAATAAATTGTCTTAAGTCAATTTGGAAAAAACATTTTTTTTTTAAAATGTTTAAGATTTTTTATATTTTTTTCTCTCTTTTATTACGAGAATCTTTTTTTGATTGTATTCGGATACGATAAAATTTTTTCCTCATTCTTTAAATTGTTGATGGTGCTTATTATTTGCAGTCAACATTATCCTCATCTATAAATTTAATATAAATAAATCGCCTAGTTTTGCTCATCACTCCCTACCCCCAACCCCCTTTAAACTATGTGCAACTTTATTTTCAATTTTAAATTTCATTCATTTTAATTTTAGTAGAAATCGTATTATATTATGTTTGTATGTGTTTAAAAGTGAAAAAAATATAGAAAAATAAAAATTTAACAAAATTGGAAAATATATGAAAAGTATAAGTAGTACAATAAAAAAACTAAATAATTGGTAAATTGTGTACAGTGTCTTTGTCAACTTACGTCAGATAAATGAACAGAAAAATCGATTTAACATACTTGACACGTTGCCATGTCGAAAGCATTTGCCGATTTAATAAAAAATCTCCAATCCATATTATGAATTTAAGTTATTTTTTTTACTCATTTAATATTAGATTTTTTTCTGTATTTTTTTTCTCTTAAAAAATAAATATACACGCAATTGAATTTTTTCATTTATCTAAAAAGGAAATCAATTTGATTTAATAATGATTAGTTTTTTAAGAATTAAATAAAAAAATTATCAATGGCATTAAATTAAATAATTAAAATGATAGTTTTTTTTTATTGTAACAACCTATTAAATATGATTATGTAAATCGGAAAAGAACTCATTTAATTTGATAATAATATCAAAAAAACGAACTTTTCTCATACTAGAAATCAGAAAACAAAATAAAAAAAATGTTTTCCATATTACCCAATAGATGGCAGTATACACATGTGCGAATAGTTGATCAAAATTATTTATATGCCAGTTTGGATTAAAAATTATACAATTTTTTTTTATTATATTTAACTACCAAGGAAAAAACCTACAATAAACTTAAATTTTTCTTTTTTCCAAGTATTTTAACATTAATGACTACTAGTATTTACCATATTTCCAAAAATTCATACTCAACACAAAATTCGAAATATTTTCACCACACCAAATTAGTACATGCACAACACACTCTCTACTGATTTGTGGAGAAATTTTATTTTTTAAATATTGTATTATATAAGTGATTAAAAAGAAAATTATTTATAATATATGCTCTTAAAAAGAAAAATTCAAAGTTCTTCTTTATAAGTAAAAACGTAGCCCAGTAAAACAACAACAACAACCAAAAAAAAAAAGCAAAAGTGAAAAAAACGTATAAATCTAACGACGTTTATGTGTATGTAGAGAGTAGATAGCAGATGATTTTATTCAATTTCCAAAAAAGTCTACTAAATTATAAAATGTTACTTTTATTAAATAATTTATTCTCTATACCACCACAACTAGCCTCGCTCTCCTTCCCTAACATAACATACCATATTATATCGATCAGCATTATTTAATTTTGAATAATTTGCATTTTATTCGATTTGATTAGAATTTTATACTAGGAAGTAAGTAGTTTGTGCTTTTTTTTTTATTTATGAGAATTTAGGTTATTTTTTTTGCTGCTGTTACTGAGTGGTTAAATGGAGAATCGATTTTCGATTTAAAATGATACCAATTCGATTAAGTAGTGCCATGTACCACCAAAAGGTGAATTGTTGGAATGCTCTCTTGATTCTTTCATGGCGGATGTAGACGGGAAACTAATAGACTACAAGCATACTCACTCATACACATCTATAAATGTACCGTTATCTAAAAATAGAATCTTTCAAAAGGCAGAAGATCTACGCTATTTTGTTGATATTTATGTGAGTGGTTTTTTTTCATGAAAACTAAGATGAAGTAGGAAATTATAATTAGCTCAGTAGGTATTTCTGTTTAAAAGAGATGAGTTTGAAAATTGAAAAATAGAAAAGAAAAAAACGTTCAGGTGAAAGTTTGAAAAAATTTATACCAAAATTGGGCATATTGCATTTTTTCAGGCAATAAGTGTCAATCTAAATTTATGTGGGGGAAAAAATCGAATGTACACAACCTAATCGGTCTTGTTAAGAGACGGAACACGTCAAAATTTGCACGTATACTCTTAGATTATAGAAGAACTGGAAAGGCCTCTACACAAAAATTGTGGCCAAATGTGTTTGGCAATACATTCGTCGACCGGGCACACATGCAAAATAACAGAAACGGCGTAAATCATTGGGGGCCAATTTTAAATTTCATTATGCGATTGAAGCGGTTCGTTTAAAACCATTTTGATTGATACACAGTGTGTCCCAAAAATAACCGAACTATTATGAATACTATTTATTCATAATAGGTTCCATTAAACTCAGTACAACGTTTGGAACGATCAACCAGCGCAAACATAGATTTTTTTATGTCATTTATAGGAATGTTCTTCAGCACCTCGGTTACGGCTGCTTGAATGGCTGGGATATCATCATAAAATGCTCCTTTCATCTTGGTTTTCAGTTTTGGAAATAGAAAATAGTCACATGGTGATAGATCAGGCGAATACGGAGGGTAGTTGATGAGAGAAATCCGTTTTTTCATCAAAAATTTGTTCATTTTTTGTCTGCTGAGGTGATGCATTATCGTGCAATAAAAAAATCTGTTTTCCTGCTAGATATACAGGTCTAACACGACCAATTCTTTTCCACAAACGATCTAAAACGCCTAAATAGTATTCTCCATTAACAGTTCGGACAGCAAAAGTAACTCTCCGAAAGTTTACAAAATTGAGGCGCTTGATATTTAATTGATATATATTTGCGAAATAAATAATAAACCTAAAATACAATTGCATTTAATATAAAAAAATTGTACAAAAAAATAAATAATGCCTGTTGTTGTGTTCAAATAATATTTTTCTTTGGAATAAGTGAGTTAATTATGCTTTTGGAATTCAAAAAATTTCTTTTACGAAAACTAGATGTCAGTGGGTGTCATGTCTACAAAAAAAACTCTACACAAATGTATGCAGGCAGTACGATTTCTCGCCGCTTTGGCAATTATACAGACAGAAAATTGCATATACACGTATATATACGAAAATCTGACGTTAATGCCTAACCAGGTATTCTTTAATCTAAGTTCTATAATCTATTCCCCAATAACCAAAAATTTACTCTAAGTGAAAACGAGCTTCGTCCGAGAAGATGATTGTTTTTGAAAAACCAGCTATCACAGATCGACAATTTACATTTCATTAAAATAAAAGGTAAACTTTCTATTACGAAAATAACTTCATGACAGAACTGTCAGCATAACGAATTGGTAGCCCATTAGTTTATAGAAAAACTGGATAGGCCGCTAAACAAAAATTCTGTTCAAATTTTTTCGAGAAAACATTCTTAACAACGCACACACTTGCAAAATAACCTTTCATGAAACACTTCTTATTCTAAAATAGAAACTATTTACTGACTTGTTCGTAAACTATTTAAAATATAATAAATAAATATCAACAAAAGTATTCAAGCATTTCAGTATGCTATCACTTTCATGTAGAATGGCGTTTTTTAAAAATCTCCGAAAGTCTACAAAATTGACGCGCTTCATATTTAATTGATATTTACGAAATAAACAAGTCCATTTCATATCAAAAGATTGGAAAAAAAATAAATTATTGCCTTCTGTCGTTTTTAAATTATATTTTTGCTTGGAATGAATATGAATTATTCTTTTACAATTCAATAAATTCCTATTATCGAAAACTAGATGTCAGTGGGTATCATTTCTATAAAAAAAAAAAACTTTACACAAATGTATGCAAGCAGTACGATTACTCGCCGCTTCTGCAATAATTAAGCCAGAAAATTGCTTATCCATACCATATACGAAAATCTAACGTACGAACCTATTCAGGTATTCTTTTTTAATCTAAGATCTGAAGAGGAAAAAACGAATTGAGCGCAAGCTAACGTTTTTGTCAAGAAACGACGGAGCACGCCAAAATTTGCACGTAGACTCGACAATTCTGACGTATACCCGTACTTTGGTTTCGTCACCTCTTCGAACTGCCTTGACTAATGCTGCCTTGGCATAACAACGGTTCGTTCATTCCCCCTTGAAGAAGTACATTTTTTGTATGAGAGAAACGAATTCTCTTTTATCCGAGCAGCGAGTTTGAGTTAGAGTGAGTGACTGAATGAGTACCAGCAGTCGTAATGTCTGCAAAAGTTTTCAATACACGTCGGCGTCTCTATTCCATCATTGTTTGTCCTTCTTGCATCGGCCAGGACAATTCATAACAATTTCTGTATTGACCTTCGTCGCCGTAGTATAGTACAAATACGTTCGCCCATTCCTGATGAATTGATTTTATGCGCGCATTGCGTGCCATTGTGCGTAATTATGCGCAACTGTGCATGTATGGTTGGTGTTGTTGGTTGGTCTCCATTGTCAGCTGATTTTATAGAATATCCTGAACAACGTGTACACGCAAAAAACTTAACCAAAATACGGACTCGTTTTCACTTTCAATAGAGTGAATATTTTCGCATATTTTTTTACTCTCCACTACCCCTCTCTCCACCATACGTTTCCTCATCATCATTGTGGGTTTTTTAAGTATTTGCATTGTTCGGACATACTTTATTTTGACGGCCAAGGACGTTAATTCATTAGAATGCGATGCGTGTATGCGTTTGCAAAATATTACGAGTATATTTACTCGTACTGTCAACGAATTTCCTGAAAGACTCTACGAGTACTATTTACGTTAAAAATTGTGCACATCAAATCTTGAATGGTCTCAAGTTCATTTTGAAAAGATTCTGTTTATTAAATTCTACAAAAAAAATTTAAATCCCAGATTTTTGTAGGAGAAAAAACACAATTTATAGTCACGTTTGCGATTTCGTCATTATTGGCCAATAAATGCTGGATTGTTTTCAGCCGCCACCTCAGCTTTGCCGATGACGGCTATGACGCAAAAGTTTGTGAAATTCCACAATTACACATATTTGTGGGAATTTTCTTAGTTTTTTTTAAAAATTATTTTACACGATGTATTAACATTTCCATCTGGTATTAATTTACAGAATTGTATTAATATTTCAAATACCTGTAAGGTAGGTAATTGGCTTTAGATATTTATAGTATTTAAAGAGAAAAATATGCTTGTTCATTATTTTCGTGGAATTACTACTATACATACTATCCCGATTAGTATAAAGTAGGGAAGTTTTCTATGTAAATTAATTGCAATTTCATACATAAAATAATGTGAATGTACTTATCCAATTTATGCTTTAGAAAATGAAAATAAATAGAATTACTAAAAATTGAAATTTTTATTTTATTATATTGCTTGAACTTTACCATTATAATGTAATTTTAAAAAAACCGTTACGACACTTCCTGCAGAACTCAATCCTTTTAAAGTAATTTTCGAACAGTTCATTCTGTAATTCGGCCATTACTCAACGGGGACTATTGGTTGGCGTAAGATCACACAATCTCGGATGACAATTGACATCACCAAATCTTGAAATTACGTGTTCTGGGAACTTTTCGCGTAACAAAGACAAAATTTGTCGTATTGTGTTGTTTGCGGTGCCGTTTTGTTGTAACCATACCAGGTGTATACGCTTAAATCCGCTGTTTTTTAGTCAAAAAAAAACCCATATTTTTTTCATAGAAACCAAAAACAAATTTATTCAAAGTACTTGCCCTCGCTAGCTACCCATTTTTCGCATCTCTCGAGCAATTTGTGGATACCACGGCAAAAAAATCGGAACTCTTCGTGAGAATCGAATTTTCGGACCTCTTCGTGAGAATCGAAGTGCTGCTCAGCGAGCGTGTGGCCCATCGACGAAAACAGGTGGTAGTCGGAAGGGGTCAGGTCTGGTGAATAAGCGGGGTGGGGTAGCATCTCCCAGTTGAGTGTCTCCAAGTAGTTTCGGACCATTTTTGACGTGTGCAATGGTGCGTTGTCGTGGAGGAAAATTAGCTTCTCATGTCTTTGTTGATATCCGTCCTTTTTTCAAGCAGAGCACGGTGCAATTTGATCAGTTGTTGGTGGTAGCGGTGGGCATTTACAGTTTGACCAGGTTTCAACATCTCATAGTAGACGATACCGTGCTGATCCCACCAAACGCACAGCATCGTCTTCCGTCCGAAGCGATTTGGTCTTGGGGAAAATGTTGATGGTTGGCCGGGATCAACCCACCATTTTTTGCGTTAAGGATTCTCGAAATATATCCACTTTTCATCGCCTGTCACAATCCGATGTCGCTCCATCTGCCTATCGTTCAATTCATGCGGCACCCATTTTCCGATCTTTTCAATCTTCCCCATGCCACGCAGATGCATAGAAATCGCTGGTTGAGTAACACCCAATTGCTCCGCGAGCATTTTTTGCGATTGGGTATCGTCTTCGTCCAAAATAGCTTGCAATTGATGGTCCTCAACCTTCCTAGGCAGATTTTCACGCTTTTTGTCCCACAAGTCAAAATTGCCGTCTTTGAACCGACGAAACCAATCTCGGCACATTGTTTCCGATAAAGCGATGTCACCATAGGTCTCCATAAGCAGTCGGTGCGATTCGGCAGCCGATTTCTTTAAATTGAAGCAGAAAAGCAGAGCTTCCCGCATATCCTCTTTTTCTGGCACAAAACTAGACATGATTACCAAAGGAAAAATGTATGTTGTTGTACGAAATTGCTGACAATGTGCACTGATTAATGTTGACAGATGTCAAACTCATTAAAAAAAGTATGGCGCTCACTCACGCCATCTCATACTAAACAGCGGTATGAGATGGTATTTAAGCTTATACCCATGGTATATGATTATGTTGATTATCATACGGTTATAGCGCTCAGAATCTGGGTTACCGGTCTCTTCTTCTTCATTTTCAAATAGTTACGGATCTTTAGATCAAAATGCATACCAGATAGTCACTTTTTGCTGATACAATGGATTCTCAACAGTTACTTGGGCGTTTTCAGAGCCTAGTTTTGTTAATTGACGTATCCATCGAGCAAGAAATGAGCCTCATCTCATCACTGAATAAAATTTTAACGGTGATTAAACGATTCAAATAAATGATAAATGATAAATCTTAACCTATAAAAATCTCCCATTGGATGATGTATATGTTAGATAACTGTCAAATGACAGTTATCTATTTTCCAAATTACAAAATGGATAATATTATAACTGAAATTTTATGTTTATTTATCAAATTTCTAATTAAATAAAAAATGGGATTTATTTTCCAAATTATATTGATTTAAAAAAAATTAATATATCTTAATTTAAAAAAAAAAAAAATAATTATATTGAATGTTTTTTTTAAAAAAAAAACTGCGTCAAAACCTACAAAATTTATATAAGAATGCTTGAAATCAATAATCTAGAAAAAAGTTGCGGCAATTTTGTAAGTCAGTGTGATATTTCGATAGAGCAAATGTGACTACTGCAAGATCGCTTGTGAACATGATGGAGAGAGCGTAGCAATGGTGAGAATTATTTTCTTTGGAATAAGTCGTGATCCACTCTTCTTCTATGTCGTGTCCAATATTTCTCTTTTCATGCAATGGTGGAACGTCAAGATTTCTGCGGCAACGCAGCAAACTTTTTTCAGAACCGGTTTCATCTCCGCCATCGTGCTGTGCTGCTCTCTTCGCGTTGCTTTCTTCAATTTTAATTATATAACAACTGTCAAGCCGGTCTCGATTGTGCAAATGTGTACATTTTTATGTAAATAAGAGCCGGTAATTTTTCTATTAAGAAGAATTTAAATTGGAAAAAAAAATTGATATATTTTTCTTCTTCTTAACAATCTATGCAACTAAAAATAATCCTAAAGTTGTTGTTAGTATTTTAATTTAATTTAATGTTTTATCAGCTCTCAGCAACGTTATTCAATTCTTCAAACTGACACAATACAATCATCGCCATTTACTTTTTCTCAGGTGCACAAATATCAATTCCTCCATATCACCGGGTGATGCTAAATATTTCATTTTAGATATTTGAAAATTTTCGTGAAATTCTTTTTTCAACAAAAAAATATGCATATTTATAAAATGTCGAATAAATTGAATTGAAGAAAACTACATATATAAATGTATGCCAAGAAAATAAAAATAATATGATTATTAAGCAAATATTTGAAATAAAAGCAAAAAACAAAAAAACAAACATATAAAAAATGTTCAAATTTAATTTCAACTGCAATTCCTTAGCAATTTGTATTTTGTTCAAAGTTTTTTTTTCCTCCATTTTGTATACGCTTTTCTTTCTTCACCATTCATATTTTTAAATTCCTGAAATAAAGACTATGCATTTAGAAAAAATTTATTATATTACGGACTTTCTAGTTTGCATTCAAACAGCAAACAAAAAAATAAAATAGATGAGATAAAAATGACACCACTTTTGATTATTGTTAGCCAATGAACAAAATTTATTTTCAAATTTTAATCCGAAATTTTTTTTGCTCTAAATTACTTTGACGCTATTTAATAGTGTAATTTTTGCAATTTATTTTTATATTTTACATTATTTCAAAAAAAAAAAAAATATTTTAATATATACAAAAAAAATTAAAGTTTGCTTTTTCTCTCTCGAAATATTTTCAGTAAAGAACAATTTAACATTATCGTATGTGACAGTTTAGAAAAATTGATTCACCTTTGATTAAAAGTATTTAAAATTAGATTTTTCTATCAACAAATTTTTATTTATGATTGTGGCTATTATCTTTTTTGCGGCTGTTCTTTTGATGGTCAATTAATAATTTTTTTTCGTTGTTGACATAATTTTGTTTTTAAATGATTGAAACAGTTTATTACCTAGAATAACAGATTTATTAATAAAAATATAAGAATTTTTATTTTGTTCGATAGATTTTAATTAAAAATATTATAAAAGGTCTTATTCAAATTTTAAATCTTGCGATTATAATGTCATTTAAATGATCTTACAGGACTCAATCCTTTTGAGGTAATTTTTGATGACTCTTTCGAATATTTCTGGCTGTAATTCGGCCATTACTCAATAGATGGTTGGTTGGTGTAAAATTGGTCGATCTTGGATGCCAATTGCCGTCACTAAATTTTTTCGCGTAATAAAGATAAAATTTGTCATGTTATGTGGCTTGTGGTGTCGTTTTGTTGAAACCATATATGATGCAGATTAAAATCTTCAAATTCAGATCAAAAATAACGATTATAGCCTTCAGACCAAAATAAATACGGTCCTTCAGAACAAAATGCACACTAGACAGTCACTTTTCATCGATACAGTGGCTTCTCCACAAACACTTGGGGGTTTTCAGAGCCATATTCTGTTAATTGACGGAAGAATCAACTTTTTGTCATTTAATGACCGTCACGAGACTTCTTACAGGATTCGATCCTTCCGAGCTAGATTTTTGATGATTTTCAGATTAAAATCTTTTGTGACTTTGTTCGGTAGCTTACGATAGTGTAAAATGGCAAATCTGAAAAATAACAAACGCCATCTTGGATATTGTATGAATATGTTTGACAGCTGTCAAATTACAGGTCCTTTTTTTCTGAAGAACGAAGTTGATAAGCCTTTATAATACACTTTTTATATTTATTATTTAACGTTGTTTTGTTATAAATCCCCCACAAACGAGCATGTTATCGTAAATTTACGTTATCAGCAATTCTCATTGCAGTTTCAAGGTAAAATCTTATTTATTTAATAATTTGACCATTTTTTAATTGTGTGTAGTGGATCGTTGCTTACAGTGCGTACTGGAGATAGTATACACTGTAGCTCATCGAAATACACTATGCTCAAAGAAACGAGATAAATGTAATTAAGTTTTTTTTTTAAATCGAATTGTCTGAGATGGATGTTGATTGTTAATTGTTCCGACATGATATGAGATCGGATCCGGAACTTTTATATTGGTGACTCTGAAGCGAAAGAAGATATTCTTCTCGTTAGCAGCTGCGCTATCCTGCGACCTCTGAAGTTGTATGATCTGAAATGTCCGCGTCTTAATCGATCCATTTAAATGGCTCGGAATGTTATTATTTTTCTTGTTGAATATTTCTTATATTCGGTAGAACAACAGATATAAATGAGAGTAATCTAAGTGACTTATCTGTTAACTGGCATGATTTCTTAACAATATCGAAGGATAGCATTATTATTCATTGATTGCTATGCATCAAATGTTATATAATCACTTTTTTTAAAAGAATACGTAATTTGGGATTTATTAATACCAATTCCACTTGTCACTAATGTAGTATTACCGACGTTGTTACTCAAGCAGTCCCAGTATGTAAAATCGTTTTCATATTACTAATTTTTACAAGGCCGCATGACAAAATAAATTGCGTATAACATGCGATGCAATCTTGATCTTCATTTTTATTAGAATTTTTAGTGAGCAGCCAAAAGTTCTGGATTGACATCAACACCGGATCATGCTCAATTTGAATAGCATTTTGTTGTGCAAGTTGCTGTATCCTTTATAAGCGGTGGTGCTCGGTAATAATTTCTGTCAAAATTGCATGTGGCAACACCGCAATCAAAAACTAAGCATCGACACCTTCGAGCAAATCAAGATCACCCAACATATTCCTAACTATTTCTTGCGAAGCTGATATTGCATTAGTAACTGAGATTATTACACTAATTCTGATATGATTTTTCTTATCATTTTATTATAAATTTTTATACACATTAATAATTTTTTTTAAAAATATTTTATAATTTAAAAATAAAGAAAAATTAAACAAAAACTTCAATATTTTGAAATTTGAAAAGGCTCGCCTATACTCGCAGATTAGGTCCATAAAGATAATCATTAAATAAGAAACAACACAATTAATGGCAACAAAATTGATAATAAATAATATAAATCATAAATTTTTGTATGTATTCTGTTGAATATGTACCGGGTTATCTACGATGACACTTAATAAATGTTTGATTGTCTCTTTCGTATGATATTTTTTTCATCAATTTTATATACAATAAATAAACATATTGTAGAAATTCTCATATTCCAATTGATAGAAAATAAATAACAAATCGTTCGTTCTGTTCTAGTTGTTTTTGTGAGTGATTTATATAAAATTTCATTCCGTTTATACATTAGAAAATGGAAAAGCAAAAAACCAATCCAACATAAATAAACTGAGAAATTCTAAATAAATAATAAATATTGTATGAGAAATCAAAGACACTATATTAAAGTAATCTATAAAATATCGATAGATGTACTTTTGAATGGGGTATGCTGCTGTTATTCAAAATTGATGTGATTTTTTTTCTGATAACATCGAACTAAATTGAACTTAAAGTAAAATTATTATTTTTTACTATTGTTACAAAATTTATAAGAGTAAGAAAACAGAATTTTTTAACAAATCTTCTTAATCGAAAATGCCTAACCGAATTTATAATTGAAATAATTTTCGTTATTTATTTTATAATATTGGGTTGTTCGGAAAGTAATTTCGTTTGCTGATGAAGACATTAATTGTTGAAACCGGCGAATAACAACTCGTGAGATCGCTGAGAGATTAAATTTATCGAATTCGGCCGTTCATAATCAGTTGAAACGGCTGGGTTTTATCTCAAAGCTTACGGGAAGTAAAAATGGATCATTTTCTTGGCGTTTTAGAAACAAATCACAAAAAATTTGTGCTGTCACATTGACATTTGTGATTTGTTTTTCAAACGCCAAAAAATGATCCATTTTTTAAGCGTATCATCACTGGAGACGAGAAATGGGTTGTCTATAACAATGTTAAGAGCAAAAAATCCTGGAGTAGAAAAGATGAACCGACTCGAAGCACTTCGAAAGCCAATATTCATCAAAAAAAAGGTTATGCTATCTGTTTTGTGGGATTACAAAGGAATCGTTTATTTTGAGCTTTTACCAAACAACACAACGATCAACTGTCATCATTTGGACCATTTGAATGCTTCACTTAAAGAAAAAAAGCCAGAATTGGTCAATAGGAAAGGTATAGTGTTCCTACAGGATAACTAGAAACCACATACGAGGTCTGTTCAAAAAATATCGCGAATTTTGAATTTTCGCGGGTTACGTATATTCGATTTTCGATTTTTTGCGGCGTTATGTTGGTATTCATGTCTCTCACTTATGCCGACAAGTTCGCCCATTTTGAATGTTTAGTTAATTTTTGATAGCTGCTTTGCTTGCACGTGTTTTGGCTCGTCTTCGATTTTTGCCCATTCCAAAAAATGTCTCAAAGAATTTGTATCAAATTTTGTGTGAAAAACAAAACTAATTGCGCGGACGCATTCCAAATGTTGACTGTGGTATATGGTGAAGCTACCTTGGACCGAAGCAACATTTATCGGTGGTACAAAATGTTCTAATAGGGCTGAGAAGATGTGAACGACGAAAAGCGTGCCGGACGCCCGAGCACGTCAACAACAGGCGAAAACAGAGGCGTGGTGCATCATGAGTTTTTACCACAGGGTAGAACGATCAATAAGGAATATTACCTGCAAGTTATGCGCAAGTTGCGCGAAGCAATCCGCCAGAAACGTCCGGATTTGTGGAAGAATAAAAATTGGCTTTTGCCATTTTTGGCCAAAAACAACACGCTTATGAGGCCGCAACCACCTTATTCCCCAGATCTGGCTCCCTGTGACTTTTTCTTGTTCCCGAAACTGAGGAGCCCCGTGAAAGGACAACGCTACGCTACGATTGAGGAGATAAAGACGGCATCAAAGGAGGAGCTGAACAAGATCACAAAAATTGATTTTTTGAAGTGCTTCTAGGATTGAAAAAAACGTTGGCACCAGTGTATAATATCTGGTGGGGTTTATTTTGAAGGGGACAAAATAGATATTCATAAATAAATAAAGAATTTTTGAAAAAAAACACAAAAGTCGCGATACTTTTTGAACAGACCTCGTACAAGTTTGACCACTCGGCAAAAGCTTTTAGAGCTTAGGTGGGATATACTGCCATACCCACCATACTCTCCAGACCTAGCTCCTTCCGATTATCATTTGTTCCGGTCTCTATAAAATTTTGTAGATGGTAAAACATTTTATTCACTTGGATCAGTTTTTTACCAGCAAAGAAAAAAAATTTTATAAGCATGGAATCATACTACTGCCAGAAAGATGGCAAAGGGTATTGGATCAGACTGGACGATATTTTATTGGAAAAAAAATATTTATAAATATATTATTAAAGAAAACGAAATTACTTTCCGAACAACCGAATATTATAACTTTTAATATTTTCTCAACATTTATATAAATTTTTCAAAAATGGCCCCATTTCGAAATAGCGAACTCATATCAATGCTTAAAAAAATTCTCTTCTTTTTGTTAATAAATATATAAAAAAAAATATTATTCAAAGTAAACAGAAATTATTAATTTTTACGATAAGACTTGTAAAAGAAGAAAGAAAAAAAAAACATTATCAAAAAAATTTCATATAACAAATAAAGAAGAAAAAAAAATTCATTTCTTGATTAATAAAAACATGGAAAAATAATCATAAATTAATAAAAGAAGAAAACAAAAAACTTTTTTTTTTAAATATTATTATCACCACGTGATAATAGTGATTATTGACAAAAAAAGAGCAAAGAAAAATATTGTTTTTAACATAACTTTTTTGTTAGAAGCAAAAAAGTTCTTAATAAAAATAAAATAAAGCCTCAATACGAATACATTTTATCAGGTAGGCTGAACTTTTAAATTAACATCCTTATACCTTGAGGGTGTTGTTTTCTTTGCAGCAGTTTTTTTTTATTTTTTTTATTAGCAATTTTGAATTTTTCACCAAGAGTACCAACTTTGAGTATATAAATCCTTTATAGCCTAAATTTGATACCAACCAATGCGAATGTAAGGAAATTGGTCGTTCAGATGCTGTGCCATTTTTTGTTGTATAATAAATAAGGGAAAACTGAAAGTCGTTCTGCACGAAAAAAAAAATCTATTTTATAAAAACAGATATAAGGTAAAGAACCAAATAGGAAAAAGGATGATATCTTGATATCTTTTCGACACATGTGTTATGATCGAATATGCTCTTGCGGCACAGATAATAAGTAGAACCTTTTTAGAAACAGAAGTGAATTAGAGAAGTTTTCTATATACGAAAAAAAAAGAAAATAAAAAGAAAGTTATGAAAAAGCAAGCTGATATTTGTGAATATTCTGGAATCAGTTGTGCTTTTTATGATGTGAAAAGTATTTTTTTACCAAACAATTCCAAGTTTATCGTGTGAAAAACGTCAATCCAATAGTAAATAGTATTTTCTAACTAAGTGTAGAATCGATTTAGTCGGTTTCAGTGATATTTATTATATTTCGAAGAAAATATTATTAGTTCATAACAAATCAAATTCATTTGAATATCAAAATACAATTATGCTAATTAAAGCTGATATTATTTTTTTTTTACTAATTAAAGCTGATATTAATTTTTTATAAGTTATTCTTCACAATTTTTGAATAATTTTTAATTATCGAAACAAATAAAAAAAAACCAATCTGCTTTCTTTTCTATAGGAAACAATAATTTTATTATTATTATTTTGTTCAAGAGTTATTGATAAAAATTCATTATTTCCATAATAAATTCAAGGTATAGCGTTCCAAAAGGATAATGAAACGATATTACCTCCTGAACAACCCAATACTTAATAAATAATAAAATGTCATAATATTCCATTTCCAATAAAACCTGTAAATAAATCCGCTTTGATATATGGTATTTTCGTCAATATCAAAATCCATTCTGATTTCATTATTGTTGGCCGTGTGAATACCGAATTAGGATGTTTTACTCATTAATATGGATGCACGCTTAAATATGGCAGCGCTTTTCTTTTTCTGGCAACGCGTTTCTCTTTTTGGTGAGATCTATTCCGGCGGCACTTAACATATAATCATCGCTAATTTATTGGTAGGAACACAATTCCGACTGCTGCTGAACTGCATCTAAGAGAGCTGTCAAAATTTTAAAAACTTCACAGTCTAATGGATATACACAACTTTGCGACTGTTTTATCACCGAAATAGATCTCGTTTCAATGTTGCAGTTGTAGTCCAAGTATTGCCATACATTTCAGTATTTTGTTATGTGGTAGGATTGTTATTTGACAGTTTGAAATTCAAATAGAAAAATAACATTATTTGTAGTTATATTTTAAAAAAAATTGAATAAAACATTATATAAAAATAACTATTTTTATAGCAATTGTATTTAATTGGTAAATTCTGATGAAATTAACCATCAGAACTGTATTCCTACCAGTAAAGTGTGTTTACAATGCTCACATCTAAAATGTACAGTTCTTCAAATTCTTTTCTTTTCATTCCAATTATAAATTTTTATTAAAACTAAAAATAATTTATAAATATCCATTTAAATATAAAGTCTAGTCTAATTAATTAAATCAAATTTTATCGTTTTTAGTTAACGATTTAAATGGAATTGACCAATAACGAGAGAATTTATTCTATTTGAAAAGGAAAGTTAGCTATTTTGGTTCTTATTTTGAAAAGAGGATTTTTTTTTTAGATTACATATATGAATTTTTTGTTTGTAAATACATAAAAAAAAATATAATTACAAAAAAAAGATTCAGGCTGCCGGATTATAAAAATCGTTTCTCGGTTATATCGGGTTTTTCCTTTTCTTGGTTCTTTAACTATAGGTCCGTAATTTGACATCTGTCAAAGATATATGTCATCCTAGGGGGTATTTAGGTTAGATTATAGAACTGAACAGGCCTCTACACAAAAATTCTGTCTGAATTTTGTTGGCAATACATTCGTAAGAACGTAATCCCATGCAAAATAACAGAAACGGCGTAAATCAGTGGGGGCCAATTTTAAACTTCAGTATGCAATTGAAGCGGTTCATTTAAAACCATTTTGATTGATATGTGATGTCATTTATGCGTAAACAAATAGATTTTTTAATATTGCGAGTTTTAGAAATTTGCAATAAAAATACAATATTCTATTTTCAAATATTATTTATTTATTTATTATATTTTCATTCAATGTGTTAGAATTTTGCAAATTATTAATTTTTTAGTATTAAAACTTACCGTGTGGCTCATCCATATACAAAATACAGAAGGAAAAGTATTTTCTTTCTAATCTGCTCCTGCTCGCTCCTACTTTAATGTATCTGGTCTACGAAAATGGAGCGAGCACATAATGTTGTGATTTCTGGGAATACCCGTTGCTGTTGCCACAATTCACTTTTCAGTCAATCATTTATTTTGTGAAAATCTGTAATGTTACATTTAGTTTTTCAATTAAGAATTAACAGAAATTAAAGTATTTATTTCTTGCACTTTTGAAAAAAATCGTTCCCTTAAATTTTCTCACACACACTTTACGTACGCCGGCACTGAACTATTTTCTGGTAAACATTGAACTGCCAAAATCACATTTGAATGACGAACTTTGAAATTTTTAATCACTTTTTGGACCAAATAAATCATCAAAAGGTATTTAGACATATCATAAAATAAATTTTTGTTAATTTCAGTAGTAAAAATGAAGATGTCAACTTACCGAAAGAAAGAAATTCTTAAATGAAAAACATTTCATTTTCTGATATCAAAACTTCCTATTTGGGGATATAAAACATTATATTCGTTAATACTTCAAAAAACATAAAAACTACACTTTCACTTGCACTTTCCGATAAATGCCAAAATAACAAACTGAAAAAACAACAAAAGTATGTAAGCATTTCGGTATGCTACCACTTTCATGGTGAATGGCATTTTTTAAAACTCTCCGAAAGTCTACAAAATTGAGGCGCTTCATATTTAATTGATATTTACAAAAAAAAATAATAAACCTAAAATACAATTTCATTAAATATCAAAAGATTTTTTGAAAAAGTAAAAATTGCCTGTCGTTGTGTTCAAGTAATATTTTTCTTTGGAATAAGTGAGTTAATTATGCTTTTGGAATTCAAAAATTTTCTTTTACAAAAACTAGATGTCAGTGGGTGTTATTTCTACAAAAAAAACTCTACACAAATGTATGCAAGCAGTACGATTTCTCACCGCTTCTACAATAATTAAGCCAGAAAATTGCTTATACATATACGAAAATTTGACGTATGAGCCTATCCAGGTATTCTTTATTCCAAGTAATAAAATGCAGAAAGTATGAAAGTCATCCAGAGTAAAATGAAGAAGAAGAAAAAGAAGAAGAAGAATGACAGAAAATAACTCAGAAATAGAGAAGAAGAACATGTGTTTAATTTTGACACAGTCATACTCGTCTAGGCAGTATGCAAGATTATCGCCTACGTAGAACTAAATAGTAGAAAATGTCATTCACCTCGCGCTCACGCTCCTCGTATGGTGATCCTAATTTGTTCATGTGGAATAATAGAATTTTTTTTACTAACAAACACGCGTCTAAACACAATTTTGTCACGTCTTTCGATTGCTAATAATTTCATTTTTCTATCGTCAAAATGTAGACTATTATGTTTAGAAAAATGGAGAAGTAAAAGTATAGGGAAAATATTGTCCTTGGATTTTTTTTGCCTTTTTCGAAATAAACACAACCTCGACCATTTCTAAGGCCATCAAAAGTATCCTCGAACCATTCAGCTACGTAAGCTCTTCCCTCCCAGCAATTTTAATAGTGTGTCATTAACTTGTTTATGAATATTTCTTTAAAAAAAATATATCACGAGATAAAAACAAAATCTCACAAAAAGAAATATTTGCTTTTTTTTTATAACTTAATTTAAGTAGTCCACCATCTCCAACCCCACCCATTTTTTTTTATTAGAATCGGAATAGATCAATTTTTTTTTTTTTTTTTTTAATAAAGGGGAAAATAAAAAAAATATGTTAATAGGGGGGGAATTTTATAATTTTCTGTAAAATATTTTTTGTTGTTGTTGTTTTCATTTCCACACGGAGAAACGGTAGAAAAATTGAATTTTCTTTTATTAGAATTTGGCTAAATTCCAAATCGACCCTTTAAAAATTGCTTTTCTTCCATATTTTTTGTATCTCAGTTATAGAAATTTTCTTGTTTTTTTTTGTTTTTTTTTTTTGTATTATTCTTTTTGTGTGGATATTATTATGTCACACCACACCATCTCATTAAAATTGAAATAAAAAACCCGAGCTACTTTCAACGGGTGGATTGAATAAAAATCACATGATCGCCACAGAAAAATGCATGCCTATATGTGTGTAGATTTTTATATGCGTGTATGGTACATAGTATGTGATTATTTCCGTTTCCGTATTGTGAGAATATTTTCTTGTTTCACTCTCTCTGAAAATATTGTTTCACTTTCTTTTTGGTGTTTTTTTTTTGCTGCATATTTTCCACCCCACCCCCACAGTTGTGTCATTTCATTTTTAAAAGAATTTTTTCTCCCATTTTTTTTTATACAAATAATTTTTTTTCTACTTTGTAGAATTTCTTTTCCTTTTATTTGTTCAAATTCCGATTAAGAAAAGTTTCAGTTTTTATTATAAAAAAAAAGAGATTTTTTAAATTTCTATTTTCAATTTTGATGATTTTTTTAACGAATTAAATTTTTAAACTTTCATAACAATTGAAATAATTGTAATTAGTTTATTTTTAAGAAAAAAATATTTGTTCAGTCATTTTGGGTCAAAACAGTACTGTCCGTGAATGTTCCTACACTCACGGACAAAACTATTCCGAAATATCATATTTTTATGAACGTAAAATTTCCAAGTAGCGGATAATACTGACTATCTCCTATTCAGACTGGTGTTCCACAAGGCACTATTCTTGGTCCACTTCTATATAATGTGTAGATCAATTAAAATTCCATCTAATCTCAAAACTATAACAAATATTCAAATAGCTTCCTGCAATTTATAATCCCGTATCGAAAAATCGTCAAGATTGCCTTACAAGATGAAGAGTGAAATTAAATAAACAAGAAAAAGTGTTTAAATTAATCCACGCCAAAGGATTTTTTTTTAGTTATAGTAAGGTGGAAATCCATCGATAGACAAAGTGTGGGACTTAAATGCACTAAAACCGCCGTCAGGCATTATTTCGTGGGGAGGCAGGAATTGATCGAAATCACTACTCTGGTGATATATTTCTACCGTTTTCTTTTACGCTCATCCAGACGTAGTCTTTTTAGGACTTCGACAGCCTGCTAAGTCGTCCTCGATCCCTACATCAGAGTCACGATATTCTCCACTTCTGCTCCTCTTCTTTTTCCATATTGAATCGAGCGAAGTCAAAGACCACTTGCTCCGCGCTCTGCACCATCCTATCACAAGAAGGTTATATTGGACTAGAATCTAATTTGAAGTGGTATTGGTAACCCCAAAAATATCTGTGCCCACAGCCGAGATGAGAGGGCGAGTCCATGAGTCTGCCATCGGAGGCATTATCCCAACGATTTTGCCGCTTTCTCTTGGACTCATTTTTTCCCCCTTACGAGCCTTGGATCGCTCCGCAGCGTCACCTCGACCTCTCCGCTAGTATTTCGGCCACAACACAAATGTCCTCGTATGACACTGTTCGGAATGCGCAGGCTACCCTTAATGCGCTCCTACGGTAGACTGAGATAACTCCACGTATGATGGTTGCTCTAATCAACCCATCTGCCAAAATTGGTGCGGCATACAGTAGGGATTGACCTCAACGGTCGCCAACAGGGTCCTCCTATTCTGCTTGGTTCCCTCAAGGTTCAGCATTAAGCGCTTTAGTACCATTATTGTCCCCGCAGCCTTCCTGCTAACGTATAAAAGGTATTCCTGAAACTGAAGCTGCGCGTCAATAATCATCTCTAGGTACCTTATATTCACCAATTCTAATTATATTTTTTTCTCTACTCTTCCTGTCCGTGCAAGGACTACCTCCGCTTATGGTCCACCAGCCTAAGACCATCTGCCAGGAGCCAACTTCGAATAGAAGCTACCTCTTCCACACATTTTGCCATTACGATCACAGCATCGTCGTAATCAAATGCTATGATTCTCGCCTCCTCCGGTATATGGAGCCTGACAATACCATCATTCATCACAGTCCACATCAGAGGGCACAGAACCGAGCTCTGTGGAACCTCCCTAGTGATCCTGTATGATCTCTACCACGTGTACAAAATAACTCAACTGTTCAAGCAGTCTTCTTTTTGTCCTCGATATCTTTACGCGCTGTGCCAATGACCAAATCATTAGCACCCAAGTTGGTCTTCAGATTAGCCCCTTTGCCCCCCCCCCCCCCCACCCCGCAACCGGTAGCATAGAATGTATTCGAAGTATTTTACCCGTCGTGTCCAGAAAACAAATTGGGCGATATGATAACGGGTTCCTAAATGACCTCGTTCCCTTTGGTTATAGCACAAGGCTTTACCTCTTCCAAAGTTGCAGAAAAGTTCCCAAAATTAATTTGGATACGCCGCGACAGCTGCTTTTAGTGCAAGAGGGAATATGTCATCGGGCCCAGATGCCTATTTATCACCAATTTTTCTGCATGCCCAGAGGAGTTCGTCTTATATTACCAAACATAAAGAATTACCAAACAGTACAGTTTTGAATCCGTTTTTATCCTCTCACTATAATCGTATCATCAGTATTTAAAGAGTAATTAGCCAAATGGAGATCTTAAAACGTTAAAAAGGGACTTGTTTAGTAGAAAAACGCCAATGGGTGTTCTTAGTATCACATGTTCCACTTATGTCATTATAGGCGTTTTTGTCATAAAATTGGTTTTTACAATGTCTATGTAGTTGTACAGAACAAATAAAAAGAAAAGTTTCAGTTTTTTTATGGTAATTTTCCATAAAATTCTAAAAAAAATTCTAATTATTCACTTCTTGACTTATACGAGTTCGGACTTCGAAAAGAGAAAAAATTAAAATAATCTCTTAAACTATGGACTTCTAGTGGGGCCACGTATTACAGATGTTTGTTTAGGAAATGATCGCATATTTTCTGTTGACTAATTTTTTTTATTCTAAACTTAAAATTTGTACCGTCGTTTCTATGGTTACGATTTTTTGTTTAGTTTTCAAATAGAAACAATTTTTTTTGTAATTTTGGATAATTTTTTTTATAATAACTCATTTTTTATGAAATTAAATTTTCAATAAAATTTTAATATAGTCTAAAGTTGGCAACGAGAAGAAAGTAGTCAAATCTATTTCGAGTACATGTTCTTTTTACGAGAATTCAGAAAAGAAATTAAAGACGTTTCGGTCGTATTACTCTTAAAGTAATTATATTCAAAAAAGAAATTTCTACAAGAATGCATTTTTTTGTTTTTAGTTGGTTTTCTTTAATGTCGTTTGACAGATTTGAAAATTGTAATATTTTTACTAAAATAATAATTTTCGAAAATATAACATAAAAATGAAACTAAATTATTTAGCTTTTTAGTTATTTGGACATTTTCCCATTAACTTATTATTGACGATGATATAATTAAGTAAAATGTGAATTTATGAAATATAAAACGCATTCTTAACTAACAATAAGGTTTTTTTTTGGTTAAAAATATTTGCTAAAAGAGAAAATATTCGTAAATTGAAGATGCGTTTAATGTTTCATAAGTTATATTTGTACAAATTAGAAATGGGGAAAAAAATCTGAACCATTTTTTGTATTTTTTAATAACTTTTCGAGAGTTGCTTACAAATTTTTTTGCATATACGAGTATCTTTTCGGTTAATAGAATAAAATTCAGCAAAAGCAATTGCCAAATGGGGAAAATTCTTATCGATTCAACTTTTAATAGTGTTAAAACAAAACAAAAAAATTACACCTTTTTCAGTTGAATATAAAATAAAATTTTTATTACGTGTAAACTTAATTTCAACAAAAATTTGGGAAAGTGTAGGAAATTTTTCTTTTCTATACTTTTTCAGCTTCTTATTCAAAAATAGATCTTTTTTTTTAAAAATATTTTTTTTGTAAAAATAAGAAAGTATAGAGAAATTATTACCAACAACAACAAAAAAAATGATTTTTAATAAAAGAATTTTTAGAAGAAAAAAAAATAAAAGAATTTTTAGAAAAAATTAAAAAATATAAATTCAAAAAAAATAATAAAGAAATTCCATTCATTCAAGAATAAAATAATATTTATCGGATGAGCAAAATCCTAAGAGCCCCACACAAAACTTTCACTCCTTGACGCAGATGGAAGGTAAACTCAGTTGTTTTTCGAATGACGTTCTGTGTTGTCAACTGACGTTTACGTTTTCTCGTTATCGTCGCCATTTTGGCATCATTCCAATAAATTCAAACTTGAAAAGTTCAAGATCTTCAAATAATAATAATAATAATAATATAATTTTATAATATCGAAATTTTTCATAACATTTTTTTTTTATATTTATATACAGAATTTTCACAATTCTAATATTGTTTGTTCGAAAAAAAATATTTTCTTTTTTTTCTTTTTCTTTTTGTACAGAGAATAAAAAATTTTCCGCTGTCCTGACGTTAGAAAAATCTCTATTAAGATACTCGTATCCAATGTTAGATTATTATTATAGTTTCAAATATTTTAAAAACGAATTTATTATTGTAATTAGTTTTGTTTTATGTTAAAAAAAACACAATTTTTTTTATTCCTACTTGTTGTTGGGTTGAAAATCTATTCCGAATAACAGGTAACAAAAATAACATTTCTTCTAACAATTTAAATACTTTTACTTTGTTTGTGGTAATAAGCTTTTTTTTTTTAAATAGCGAAACAAATATTTATTGTAGTTTAAATTTGAAATTATTTTCAATTTATGTTATAGTTTCTAGGAATTGTTTTTTGCTAGTGTAAAATTTCTTTTTTTTAAGCTTTAGAGTTGACTTGCATTAAATATTTTATAGGTAAAAAAAATCCTTTTTTTTATTGCACTCACAAGGAGGATAGAATTTTTTACATTTAAATTGAAAATTTTAAATCACAACAAAATCTAAAGTAATGTGCATTATTTGGTGAAGATAAAGTAATTCATATTTAAGAAATATTCTGTTTAAACTATTTGAATTCATAGTTAAACGAGCATATACAAATAATATTGTCCGGTATTCATTTCAAAAATTTTCCAATAAAAGATACAATCGAATTTATAAAGGTTTTTATGTAGGAAAAATAAAATTATTGTAGAAGAATGACTTCTCTTATATAATCTTGGTTTTAATTTATTTATTTATTTTTTGTCTAAGACGATAATAATTATAAGTAGTTGATTATGAGCTATCGCTTAACACTCACTATAAGTATATAATTAATTATGGATATGAGTATGGGTTTGAGTATTTTGAAAAAAAAAATCCATTTTAATGATAAAAGAAATTTTCCATATGAAATAGTTAAATTAAAATTATGTTAGATAAACATAAATACGAGTATATGTACAAATGTTGTTTATATTGATTTAAGTGTATGTATAGTTAATAATAATAATCTTTTCATGATATTTTTAGCAAAAAAAAAACAACAAACAACCTTAAATAACATTATTTAACTTGGCTCTTTTGTTTTATTTCTATATTATTCTTTAAATTTACATTTACTGAAAGCTAAAATTACTATTATTTAGAAATACTCAATCAATGTCGTCGTCGGCTTAGCTAGTAGGTTTACTGCAAATGTTCACAAATAATTGAGGTAATAAAATATATTGGTTGAATTGCACAAGTATTTTTTTAAATATTTTTATTTATATAAAGTATCTTTTCTTTTTTATATTGTATATAAAATAGCAGTTGTTCTATTTTTTATCTTAACTAAAAAGATTAAAATTTCAATTTATTATTAGATTTCTCTATATTTCCCAAAGAAAATTTTTCAATTTTTTTTTTGTTTTTCATCTTGGTAACGAACAGTTTTTTTTTGTTTTTGATCTTGGTAACGAATAGGAAAAAAAATCTAAAATGATATCTTGTATAAAAAAGAAAGTATTATTAAATTTCAAATATTTTTATTGGGAATATTCTATTTATTAATTCTAATCGATTACAAATAATTTATTTACATAAAAAAAATATATACGAGATCTGCCCAAAAATATCGCGGATTTTGTATTTTTTCAAAAATTATTTATTTATTCATGAATATCTATTTTGTCCCCTTCAAAGTAATCCCCACCAGATATTATACACTTGTGCCAATGTTTTTTCCAATTTTTGAAGCACTTCAAAAAATTATTTTTTGTGATCTTGTTCAGCTTCTCCTTCGATGCCGTCTTTATATCTTCAATGCGTAGCGTCGTACTTTCATGGGGCTCTTCAGTTTCGGGAACAAGAAAAAGTCACAGTGGGCCAGATCTGAGGAATACGGTGGCTGCGGCATTATTAGTGTGTTGTTCTTGGCCAAAAATTCGCGCACAAGCAACGATGCGTGAGCAGGGGCGTTATCATGGTGCAAAAGCTAATTTTTCCACAAATCCGGGCGTTTCGGGCAACTTGCGCATAATTTGCAAGTAATATTCCTTATTGATGGTTCTACCCTGTGGCAAGAACTCATGATGCACCACGCCCCTGCAATCGAAGAAAACTGTAAGCAAAACCTTCACATTCGACCGAACTTGGCGCGCTTTTTTCGGTCTTGGCTCGTACGGCAGCTTCCATTGAGATGATTGAGCTTTGGTTTCCACGTCATAACCATAAATCCATGATTCGTCACCAGTTATGATCCTCTGGAGCAAATTTGGGTCATCGCGGACAGAGCCATCCAACAGCTCCTTAGCAATGTTAATGCGATGCTGTTTTTGGTCGAAATTAAGCAAAAATCGAAGACGACCCAAAACACGTGCAAGCAAGCAAAGCAGCTGTCAAAAATTAACTGAACATTCAAAACAACAACGAAATAATATAAAAAATATTATTTAAAAAAAACGAAATTACTTTCCGAACAACCCAATATTGTAATTTTTAATATTTTCTTACCATTTATATAAATTTTTCAAAAATGGCCCAATTTCGAAATAACAAACTTACGAGGTCTGTTCAAAAAGTATAGCGAATTTCGAATTTCTCATGAGTTCTTGCCACAGCGTAGAACAGTCAATAAGGAATATTACCTGCAAGTTACGCGCAAAATTATGCGCGAAGCAATCCGCCAGAAAAGCCCGGATTTTGGAAGAACAAAAATTGGCTTTTTTTGCACCATGATAACGCCCCTGCTCACACATCGTTGCTTGTGTGCGAATTTTTGACCAAAAACAAAACACTAATAATGCCGCAGCCACCGTATTCCCCAGATCTGGCCCATGTGACTTTTCCTTGTTCCCGAAACAGATTCTTTGATCCATTTTTTGGACGAGCCAAAACACGTGCAAGCAAAGCAGCTGTCAAAAATAAACTAAACATTCAAAATGACAGTACTTGTCGGCATAAGTGAGAGACATGAGTACCAACATAACGCCACAAAAAATCGAAAATCCAATATACGTAACCCGAGGAAATTCAAAATTCGCGATACTTTTTGAATAGACCTTGTATATATCTAATTAAGAAGCAAAAATCTATTCCATATAAGTACTTGCATAAATTTGAGAAAAAAAAACAGTTTTTTTTTATACTAGATCAATAATAACAGTAAGATTTTCATGTAAAATTTATTAATAAATATATTTTCACACAACAGTATTTCTTATCGTGTAAATGACGGTTTAGTTTTTAACTTTTTCAATGACTGCCGTTGATTCTACTGCACGATCATGCGATGATGATGGTTATACAAATTTTCTAAGCGATTTGCCTCCTTAAAGAATTGCACTGTACACAATACACCCGTGTGCAAATATATACCCATGCACATAGTGTGGTGCTTTTCAAAGTAAAGCTGCTGTAATAAAGAATAAATTGAGTAATTGCTGTGAGAGAAGCACAAGAGCGAATACTGTGTTGAAACGATCGACGATTTGCCGTGCATTTCTTCACGTCAACAGTGTATCTAACTAATACCAACAAACAATATCGCTCATTGCCTTAAAGCGAAAAATTTTGCGATCGCCATCGTGTTACTATTCCTATAAAGCGCGTATTAGCTAAATAGAGTTTAGTTGTATATGCCGCATCCACCTGAATAGATTACGTGACGTGATTGAATGAGGTGAGGTCTTGCATTCCACAAAAACCTCTACTTATGTTACCAAACAAGAAAGAAAAACAACTTAAAGAAAATAAAGCTTTTCAATAAGAACAACATTTACCGTTATTTCTTTTAATGTTCAACTTTAATTTTATTTAATTTTACTTATTTTTTTTTAATGTTTATTTGGTTGGAGTCTACTCAAAATCAAGTCCTCTTCTCATATTTTTTATTATACAATACATACAAGTATTATGATTGGGAGAGTGGTTATGAAAATGTAGACAGCACAACTTGAGTTTGCCTCTTCCATCAATCATAAACGTTAAAGCTAGCCAGTCAGGCAGTTCGTCAATCAAA
Source organism: Atherix ibis (assembly GCA_958298945.1). Taxonomy (NCBI): domain Eukaryota; kingdom Metazoa; phylum Arthropoda; class Insecta; order Diptera; family Athericidae; genus Atherix; species Atherix ibis. The sequence goes on along the minus strand of OY282607.1, from coordinate 101,710,262 downwards.
AAATAAAATTAAAGAAAAGAAAAACAAATTCGTCGTCAGTCGATTGTACATATTTTAATTTTGTCTCCTTTTTATTAGTATTATTTTTGAATATGACGTTTAAATGACTTTCTCTCTCTCTTTCTCTCTTTTATTTCCAATTCTATTTTTCGTTTGTAGACACTGGAAATGATGAGGCTTACTTTCTTCGGCCAATTTCGAAAATTTGTCAAATTTTACTACTGCACGCCGAAGGATGAATGAAATTGTTTTTATGTGTGCATGCATGTGCATGTGTGCATGTGTAAATATATATTGAAATTGTGTATAAATTCAATTGAGTAGTAATCGTGATTTATTTTGCTTAAAAAAATTTCAATGTGTTTGTAAACAACAACAAAAAAAAACAAATCCTTTTCATATTTGTCACACCTACTAATTTCTGTCTTTCACTCTCCATTTCGATTCTTTCTCTTAGTCGTTTTATTCATGTTTATGCCCATCAATAACCAATACATATAAAAAATAGAAATGAAAGTAATCCAAAAATAACGAGAGAGATAGTTACTCTCTCTCTTTATGAGCACATAATACAGTTGCGTGTGTTTGTGTGTAAGCTTTCCAGTCTAAAAATTTGCTCTTATTCTCAATATCAAAGCTGCCAGACAAAGTTTTACTATTGCTACAGAGTAAAGTTCTCGATGCGTCAAAATTTTGGTCACATTGCAAAATAACGATTCGGCTCTGCAGCAGAACAACGTTCGACACGACTTTATGTAAAAATTGTATGTGCGAGCGCGTACGACTGAATTACCGTCTACAGTAAGCATAATCGCGTAGTACACTGTTCAGTGACAGAGTAAAGTCGACTGTGAAAACTTGTGAACGGTTTCTCGGGTGTACAGCTTATGATTTGTCGTCTCCTAAATAAACGTAATCTGTAAATTTTGTGCAACATTTTTTTTTATTTGGTTTTTTTTTGCCTTAATTCTAAATAAACTGAAATTGTTAATTGAACAGAAAAATAAATAAATAAATAGAAATATTGTTTATTTAGATAACGGAAAAAAAACGAGTGAATATATGGAATTTTTTAACAGAAAATAATATGTAATTTTTGTTCAAAATTCGTTCAAGTTTAATTAAAATGAATTTGATTTTTTTACGTAATGCAATGCACGATTGTGTGACGGAAGCAATTGTTTTAGGTTTTTTTGTTTCAATTTAAAAGAAGAAAAAGTTCGTTTTTAGTTTTTTTTTGGTTATAAGAAATTTTAAAAAGCCAAAGGAAGAATGTTTAGCTTCTTGTCCAATCAATTATTTATCATATCACATACGAGTACATGTAATACGCAATAGAGTTTCTCAAAATTCGCATAGTTAAAAAAAAAACGATAATAAGACCCGCTTGCTCAGAGTGGTGTGTTTTTATGGGCGATATTACGAAATCGCTGCCGTGTAATAATCAATCGTTCGTTAGTCGTTTATTAGGGTTCGTTTTAATTTTTTCCGTTTAATGGTCTACTCAAAAATTTATTCAAAAAAAAAATCGTAAACAAAAAGTTCCGCTATCAAAAATTCTCTTTTTGTTGTTGTTGTAAAAACCCTGTAATTATTTTATAATAAAAAAAAATAAAGTTCCAAAAATTTTTTTTTAAATAAAGCAACAAATTTTCGAATTCGAAAATCTTTTTTTAGAAAAACGATAAATCAGCGAAAAAATTTGTGCTTAAATATTTTTCTAATTTTATGGAAAATTTTTGACTTATTTTATTAAAAAAAAAATTTTTGACTTATTTTTCAAAAATAAAAACAAACTGAATTTTTCACAGAAAGTTAGTTCACAAAAAAGTTTAATGCCAAAAATAAATGAAATTAAATGGAAAATATTTATTCGAAAAACCAACGTCTTAATTGTTATAGGAAGCTAAGTTTTTTTGTTTTGATAGCAAGTTTTTTTTTTATTAAAAAAAAATAAATTTTTATATACAAAAAAAAACAATTTCTAAATGGAGAATAAATTCGCAATTGTGTTATTACTAATAAATTGTTTTAAAAAATATTAAAACGTTTGGGTAGAAAAATTTATTAAAATTTTGTGTGAATAGAAGAAGGAATGTGATTTTTTTATTTTTTTTTATTAGTAAAAATTTTATTAGTAATAATTAAACGAAATTAGAGAAAAATATTAAGAAATTTTACTAATTGATTTAGAGAATGGTTTTTGTTTTTAAATATTTGTGCAGTTTTTAAACTATTTCTCGAAATTTGATTTTTTTCGATATTATTTTCTATAAAATAATTTAAATTATTTCGAAAAGAAAAATTATTTCAAAAATAGGTATTTAAGGAAAAAAAGGAGAAAGAACAAAATACAAATAGTAATAATAAATTGCGTAATACTCGTATTTTCAAATAAAAAAAAAATGCTTGGCAACGTAACAAAATGGAGAGAAAAAACGTCCAACAAAAATAATAACAAATTAATTGTGAACTTACTTACTTGATCACTTGTTGCTGTTTCCCATTTGAAATGTTAAATTTGACGTTAGAGAAAAAAAAGACAGAATATTAATTGGTTTAATTGGTGAAAAAGAGGCAGAGTGTATATCAATTGTGTTTTTTTTACCCTCCTCTGTGATCTTGTCCCCTTGCCTTGTTGTTATTTCGTTTAATTCTTTTTTTAGTTATTAAATTTAGTTTTGTTTTTCGTCTTGTTTTGATTTCGCAGCAAAACAATTGCTGTTAGTTCGCTCAAAGAGAACCTTGCAACGGTGGTTATTTATTTTCAAAAAACCATGCAAATGCGAATAGAATTTGGTTTATTTTTATTGAAAAAGTGCCAAAATTTTTTTTTTGAAACGAGAATTTTTTTTAAAAAGTAAATTCTAGTGAAATTATTATTTTAATTATTTTTGGAGTCGGAACTTTGTTTTTATTTTAATCCTATTAAAGTTTATTTATTTAAATTCATCGCTTAAGTCAAGTATGAAATGGAAAAACACTTTTAAATTAGAAAACGGAGAGTTTTTCTTGTTTTTTTTTTTTTAAGAAAAATTATTTATAAATCCTAAAAATTAATAATTTTTTTTCCAAATTACAATAAATGCAAAGATTTTTCTGAGAAATGTAAATAATTCCTTTTTTTTTAAAAGGTATTCGCAAAATACTATAAAAACATTTGTTTTTCCAATTATAAATATTTTTGAAAAATAGAAATTTCTATTTTAAAAATTTAATTCATTTTGGATTTTGGCTTTAAATATGAATAAAAAAAATATGTACAAAAAAGAAACGCAAACCAATTGTTTTGAGTTCGCTCAAAGAGAACCCTTCAACGGTGTTTATTTATGTTTTAAAAAAAACCATGCAAATGCGAATGGAATTTGGTTTATTTTTATTGAAAAGTGCTAATAAAATTTTTTTTGAAACGAGAATTTTTTTTGTAAAAATAAATTCTAGTGAAATTATAATTTTAATTCTTTTTTTTTTTGGCTGAAAATTATTGTTTTTTTTCCAAATTACAATAAATGCAAAGATTTTTCTGCGAAATGTACAAAAGCAAATGTGTTCGCAAAATACTATAAAAAATTTGTTTTTCCAATTAAAAATATTTTTGAAAAATAATAAATTTCTATTTTAAAAATTTAATTTATTTTGACTTTTAACTCTAAATATAAATAAAAATATGCACACACAAAAAAAACCTTTCAATAAGTATTTAATTTTCTTGTATTGGAAAAAAAGAAAAGCTGTCTTAAAAAAAAAGAGAAAAAAGAAAATTCTCATAAAATATTAATTCGAACTGAAAATCAATCAAAATCAATTACAATCTACGATAAAGCTTATTTTATTGGCTTTTTCCCCTCTTCAATCATAAATTCAAGTAAATATTCGTATTTTCGATAAATGAAATTGATTTGTTTTTCTATTCGTCTTAGGCCATCCTTGTTACTATTAGATTAATTTGTTTATGGTCGTTCTGATTTTTTGATTGTTCCAAATTTTTTCCAAAAATGTCTTCTACTCTATTATCAGTTACTGGATTGGTTGGAAAGGGGGGGGGGTCATACGACGACGTAGATTTTTATCTATTAAAAGTTATGAAATTTTTTAATAATAATAAAAAAATAATAATAAGAAGAAGTACATTTTTAGAGTAGCTAAAAATTATTATATATTTTTTTTGAAGAAAAAAAAACCAAAATATAAAAAATTATCGTAGAAAAGTAAATGTGAAAGAAAAAGCTTGATTTTATTTGTAATTTTTGTTTTTTAACATTTTCAAAATAATTTAATAAATAAAATTTATGAGAAAATTATTTATAAACAAAAATAATATACTATAAAAATTGGACAATACAATATTTAAAAAAAGAGAAAAATAATAGCAAAAGTATAATGATTAAAATTATTGAAAAAAATTGTTAAATTTATTTTTAACATATTTTTCCGGTTATTTATTATTATTTAATTTTTATACTGAATACAATCCATTTGAATTTAGAAAATTTCTCCAAGTCTCATTAGTATTTTTTTTTTCTTTAAAATCAAAAAGGTTAATTTCTTAAAAGAACTTGCAATGTTTTCAAATTGATTATTATAATAATGAGCTTCTAAAATTAACTTTCTACCCAAGAAATGTACAGAAAATGACGAAAATTCCATTTCTAAAAATCCTTAAAATAGAAGGCTCTAATTCAATTTAAATTTTCTTTCAAATTTGTTGTTCTTTTAAAGTAATTTCTATTTTATTTTATACTTTATTCTGAATCCTGTTCACAATTTATTCAATTTACACCAAAAACAGTTTCTAGTCGGTGTAATCTAACTTTAAAAAGGGCCAAGACTAACTTTGAAAAAGGACAAAATTGACTTATTGCCTTAAGTAACTTAAATAAATGTAATCTAAATACGAATATATCCTAAAGCAAACTTTTCATTAAGAATGAAACTTTTCATTAAGAAATAGTCAAAATAAATTATCTCCCAAAAAATTGAAATTTTATTTTAACACTTATTTATATTGATAAAAAATTAATAAAATGTTTGCAACTTTTGGGATTTTACTATAATTTTTAAATAGAAAATTTGGTTTTTTTTTAAAAAAAGATCATTTCTAATACGATGAAATAAAGAATATATAAAATTATTGGAGGATTTCTATAAATTATTTTTAATTGTTTTATTGACGAAACTGTTAGTTCTCCTATAATATAAAAATTGAAATCATAAAAATTCAGATAAGCATCAATTGAAAAATTGAAAAGATCACGTGCAGATCACTTGATTACCATTTATAATACCAGTACTCTTTTAAGTTACCCCACTTACGCAGGATTTTTTAATTTATTCAAATTAATTCTTTTCCAAACACATCCACATTCAAATTTGCCAACAACTAAAACATCTTTTAAATGGCGCGATCGTAACAATCTGATCGGATCCTTTTGACTGTGTGTGTTTGTGTGTAGGAATTCATTTGTGACAGCTTCCAGCATGGAAATTGTGTGGGATTTTATGATCTTTCCCCATCCCTCTTTACAGATCGGGGACTTCCATATAAATTTGCTAACAGAACTAAAATCTCACGTGTATTCAGTTTGACAATTTATAATTTTTTTACGTGCACTCTCACAGTAATTACAATTTAAAAGAGACAACGAACGATAATTTAGAAATCATAAACAAAAGATAATGTAACGTAAATTATAATTAAATACTATAAAAATGCAAATACATAAATCGTTATCGTTTTGCTATTATTTCATAAAACATTTCGAAACAATCAATAATAAATAAATTGCGGCTCTAATTAATCGCGGGAAAATTATCATTTTCTTTGGTAATAATTATTTTTTTACTGATCTGTTATTATTTGTTGTTAATTAATTCATATTTTTTTTTACAAAATATTTACGGAAAAACAGAAAAACACGGGAAAAAAGAAACGAAAATAATGCAAATTTTCACTGCACCAAAAGTTTGGATTGCAGTTGAGAAAGTTTCTATGTTGCTCGCTCGCGATCGGTTTTGAATTTTCAATTACTCAGCATCGTTTCTAAAATTTTCTTTTTCTCTTAAGTCTCTTCTTTGGTTCGGTCATCGAAAATCTGATCGTTGGGCAATCGCAGCAAAGAGCAGATCGTCGCGCCATCATTTTTGAATGAAGATAACAAAAAAGAAACGGATAGCGAGTAGTAGATATATTAGGAGAAAGGGAGACCGCGCCTCATAAATGAGAGATCGTAGGAAAAATGGCAGACAATATATTAATTACTCGTTAATTTGACTCTCTTTCGATGTCTGCTCTCGTTTGCATTTTCCGCTCTCTCAACGATTATGCATTTTCTTTTTGTTACGTCCGCTCATGTTGTCACATATTTAACGAATGCGCTCTTTTTTTTTTTTGTTTATTTCTTATTGTGTGTTATGAAAAGTCGATTGTATAATCACGTGCATATTCGCATTGCATTGCATCGAGAATAGTGCAAAAGTAAATATTTTTTTTCCTTTCCCAAAAAAAATATTGTTACGAATATAATTATAATTATTTTTATTATATATATAAAATAGAGTTTATTAAAAAAGAAAAAAAAACATCATCAAGAAAATTTTCTATTCCTTAATCGGTGGTGTAATAAATACAATATAAGAAAATAATCTTTCCTATCAATAAGAAAAAAGAAATAATTTTATTCAACAAAGTGTGTGTATTTTAACAAAAAAAATTAAATCCAATCATAATAAATATTACTTAAAAAAAAACTTAAAAATAAAATTGTTTTAATAAAAAAAATCTATAAAATTATTTAAAAAAAAAGGTAAATAAATAAGAAAAAAAAACAGGGGTGGGAGGAGAAATTTTATTTGAAGAGAAAATGAAAATGGTTAATTGTTCGGCGACCATGAAAATTATCAAAAAAAATCATCTATTATTACAGTGATATTGAAAACGACGATGAAATTTATTCATACGATCAATTGGAAGCTTTTCGACAAAAACCAACTAAATATCAGGATAAATTGGAGCAAAAATATCTTATTGAAGAGAATCAACAGGAAAATCAACAGCAACCGAATCATAAACAATCCCAACAGCAAAAGGATAATAAATCTAATAAAGAACAATTCGATCGACAAAAATCAAAACAAGATTCCGAAAAGGAAAATAATAATTGTGTAAAATATCAGCCACAACGACAAGAAAAACAGCAACAACAGATACTGCAACCGCAGCAGCAACAACAACAACATCAATCGGAATTACAAACGCAACAAATTTTAACTAAACGTAATATTCAGCAACAGGGATTATTGCCAAATCAAATTGCGGTTAAAACCGATCATAACAATAAGATTCGTGAAGAAGTGAACTCAGTATCGCCAATCCGTAAGACTCTTAATAATTTCTTTTTATCATCACCAACGCCGTCATCTGCTGTCGCTACCAACTTACCAACGAAAAATTTCATCCTTCCGCGTCGATCAGTTGGTGCAGGTGGAATTTTGAAAGCGCCTGAAAAACGTCCCAAATCAGTGACGGCTTCAGTCTTTACACAAGTGTCAGTTACCGAAAATATATTTAATTCATTTAAATTATCCCAAATTCAAAATAATACTCAACATCAACAACAACAACAACAGCAACAGCAACAGCAACCACAGTTACGCAATAATATAATCTCGGTCTTTAATAATAACAATAATATTACCAGGAATAATAATATAAGTGCAACTAATAATAACAATATTAATAACCGTTGCGGGGCCCCAATATCAAGGGCACAATCGGTAACCGCATCTGTTTTTACACCGATTACGTCGCTAACAAATCCACCGCGACCATTGGCGGTAACTTCGAAATTGATAACGCCACGTTCTGAAGATATGAATAAAGGATTCTTATTGTTCTCGGATGAAGGTGCTGATCTTGCAAGTAAGTTTAATTTCACTATTATTATTATTATTATTATTATTTTTGCAAATTGATAGCATGTATTAAAAATCGACATGTGCGCATTCTGGTCTAAATTTTTTTTGATTATGCAAGCTTTTATTTGATCTTCCAAACAATAGGGTGAAAAAGGAAGGACTTTAGAATTGAACATATTTGGTCTAAGGTTCTCTTTCAAAAACCATATTCGAAATTAAAATAGACAAACAATAAAAAGAATGCTTCTTAAAATTTTACCTATAATTAACTTGAAAATTCAATTATAAATTAAAACTTAGCCGAAATTTAAAAAAAAAATACAAAATTTATTAAGACAAACTCTTTATTACGTTATTTGCCGCCATCTGTTCTTAATAGCATGAACTTAATTTGATGTTGTTTCTTTTTTACGTGATACGCTAATTAATTCCAATACAAGTAAGAAGGGGAATTTAATATTTGTGCACAAAATTGGATTATAATTTGTGTTTTGGATAATGTAGAAAAATTATTTTATTACGAAAACAATGAATTTTGAATGTGGTATTTTCTGTGTTTTCTCACATAAAAGAAAGAAAAGAAAAAAAAAAAACTCAGATCTGGACTGAATTTAATTTTGCAAATAATAAAAATGTTGTTACTTTTTAGCATGGTAGAGGGAGTTTTTAAAAAAAATAAAATTAATGCTATTTTTGAGTTTTCTTTTTTCAAAATAAAACTTTGGAGAGAAGAAATTTTCATAAAAAACTTAAAAGGCGCCAAAATACGAGGTCTGTTCAAAAAGTATCGCGAATTTTGAATTTCCGCGGTTTACGTATATTTCGATTTTTTGTGGCGTTATGTAGGTACTCGTGTGTCTCACTTATGCCGACAAGTTCGCCCATTTTGAATGTTCAGTTAATTTTTGACAGCTGCTTTGCTTGCACGTGTTTTGGCTCGCCTTCGATTTTTGCCCATTCCAAAATATGGATCAAAGAATCGGTTTTGGGAACAAGAATTAGTCACAGAGGGCCAGATCTGGGGATTACGGTGGCTGCGGCATTATTCATGTGTTGTGTTTGGCCCAAAATGGCAAAAGCCAATTTTTGTTCTTCCACAAATCCGGGCGTTTCTGGCGGATTGTTTCGCGCAACTTGCGCATAACTTGCAGGTAATATTCCTTATTGACCGTTCTACCCTGTGGCAAGAACTCATGATGCACCACGCCCCTACAATCGAAGAAAACTGTAAGCAAAACCTTCACATTTGACCGAACTTGGCGCGTTTTTTTCGGTATTGGCTCCTACGGCAGCTTCCATTGGTATAATTGAGCTTTAGTTTCCACGTCATAACCATAAACCCATGATTCGTCACCAGTTATGACCCTCTGGAGCAAATTTGAGTCGTCGCGGACAGAGTCCAACAGCTCCTTAGCAATGTTAATGCGATGCTGTTTTTGGTCGAAATTGAGCAAAAGTTCGAAGACGAGCCAACACAAAAAATTAACTGAACATTCAAAATGGCCGAACTTGTCGGCATCAGTGAGAGACATAAGTACCAACATAACGACATAAAAAATCGAAAATCGAATAAACGTAACCAGCGGAAATTCAAAATTCGCGATACTTTTTGAACAGACCTCGTATGCTAGCGCCGTCTAGTAATTAATAAATGAACTTAAAAAGATTTTATATTGTCGAAGAATTCTTTTCTATTTTTGAAGTAAAATTAACGTTTTTTTTTGTGTTTTCTCTTCTTCGAAATAAAACTTTTTGAGTTTTCTTTTTTAAAATAAAACTTTCTAAAGAAGAAGAATTTTTCATAAAAAAACTCAAAATTTAATAGGCGCCAATGTATGGTAGTGCCATCTAGTAATTACTTAATGAACTTGAAAAGATTTTATATTGTCGAAGAAGAATATCACATAAAAACTATTAAGACTGGTCTGAAATAAGTTGTAGAATTGGGGTATTTTGTTGTTGTTGATTTGAGATATGCAATTTTATTCACCCTCTCTCTCTCTCTCTCTCTGACGCATTAAAAGAGCTTTGTCCTTAAGAGACGAAAACAAAACACATTCCAATATTGAAAGTGATGATTAAATTTTATTGAACATATTATCTCTATGCTAGTTAACAATCGTTTTAAGATTTCTAATTTCTGATATTAACATTTCGGGTTTGATTTAACTCGAAAAGGATGAATTATTGTTATTACTTTTAATAAGTGTAAGTGTTTGTTTGCGTGTGAAAACGAAATTTTTTCACTTCAATCCATTTCACATATGCTCTTATAATATTACTAACCCGGCACCCCTTATTTTTTTGTGCAATTCATTTTCTACTCTTTGTGTCGAAAGTAAGTAATAAAAAAAATCAAATCACACTAATAAGTGCATACGCGAGAGTTGGTAAATGTCATTTGAAAATCATAAATTTGAAAGGGTTATTCACATATTTTTGAAGGATATTGAATATATTAAAAGGATAAGTTTTGATCTTATCTTTTCAAGGAATCATAGTTCTTATACGATTTTGGTAATTAATTACATTATTGATATTGGAATAACAACCCCCACATGAGTAAAAAAAGTTGATCTTAAATAAAAAAAGCCACAAACAATTGTTGTTGTTTTTTTTTTTTTTTTTTAAATATTCCAAAACGTATGAAATTTTTTAAGCAAATACAAACGATGTTGTTTGGTAAAAAAATCTATTTATGAATGCACACATAAATATTTACACGTTGTTTTTTTTTTCTTCCTCTCTAACAATATTTTCTCATGACTCTGTAGAAATACTTTAAGTGCAAATATTAACAACAATTTATTATCATCAGTAATTCTAACGCTTCGATTAACAAATAAAAATTTCTGTGCAGTCACAGTACGACGTACGCCTTTCACATAGAGCAGTGCCGTAGGTAGATGGAGAATCGAAACAGACATAAACTGAAAGAGAGATAAAAGCACTGGTAAATAAAAATAATATTACAATAAAATGAATTTATCAGTTAAATTATCGCGAAAATGAATCTAAAATTCTGTTATCAATGAATTGTGTTTTGTATTTGTATTGATTCATTCTATCGGAATGTCAATGTATGCATGGTTGGGGGTAGCTATCAGTTAAAAATTGAAAATAATTCTTTACGCAAATATATTTATAATTTTTATTGGAATTGACAAATAATAAAAAACCATTTCTTCTTGTTCTATCAACAATATTTTAAAGTATTTACTAATAAGATGAAAAGAACAAATAAAAATTTATAGATAAAAATAGAGAATATCATAAAAACATATAAAGATTTTATTAAAACATGCATTACGTAAGTTAATCTAATCACTCGCGAGTTGTTTGGGGTAATTAACAGACAGAATCTTATACAGAAACTTTTTTTTTTATCAGCTGAATTATCTAATAAAACATGGGGAAACGATTAAATTACTTATTTTTATAGTTGTCGAATATTATATAATATGTAAAAATGTCCGATTAATTATTGGGAATTGTTGCTATCATTTTATTATGATTATTGGGAAATTATTATTTGTGTTGTACAAAATTGAATAAATGTTATCAAATTGGCAAATTCCATAGCAAAATGGTTCCTTACTAAACTATGGGAGTATGAGGATTATTCTCTACTCTGTGTCTATTGCCATCTAATGAGTAAAAAGGCATCACGAAAATATTATTTCTAATATTTTTACTTTTTTAAATAAGACAATTTGCATGGTTGTCCCTGGTAATTTCATACCAATTCCACTGCAAAATACAAAGGGCAGAGGGGAAAGGGGGACGGTATTTGGTTTTATAATTCACTAATTGATCAAATAATTTTAAAGAAAAAAAATGCGAGAATTTATTTTAGATTTGTGATTAGTCTTATGTTATTCTGACAAAAAAAATTAGAAGTTGTCATTTGTATTGTACAAAATATAATAAATATTATGAAATTAACAAATTCCATAGCAAAATGGTTCCTGAACAAACTATGCGAGTATAAACATTCTCTGCTGTACCTATTGCCATCTAGTGAGTAAAAAGGCATCACGAAAATGTTATTTATAAAATCTTTATTTTTGAACCAATAAGACCGGGTTAATTTGACGTAGACCATTGATTTAACTTAGCTCCATAGGAAAATTCTAATTGAGGCTAAACAAAATCTGTTTTTGGATGTAAAGGGAGCTTCTGAAACGGTTGTAGTTGCTTTTTGTCCCATATCCGGAATAGTGCTTCATGATTAAATAGTGATTGTTGTAGAATACAAACGCTTAAGAATGACATTTGGAACGTCAAAGTAATACGAGGTCTGTTCGGAAAGTATCGCGAATTTTGTGTTTTTCAAAAATTATTTATTTATTCATGAATATCTCTTTTGTCTCCTTCAAAGTAATCCCCACCAGATATTATACACTTGTGCCAACGTTTTTTCCAATCCTCGATCATTTTTTTGTGATCTTGTTCAGCACCTCCATCGGTGCCGTCTTTATCTCCTCAACCGTAGCGTATCGTCATCCTTTCATGGGGCTCTTCAGTTTCGGGAACAAGAAAAAGTCACAGGGAGCCAGATCTGAGGAATTCGGTGGCTGTGGCATTATTAGTGTGTTGTTTTTGGCCAAAAATTGCAAAAGCCAAATTTTGTTCTTCCATAAATCCGGGCGTTTCTGGCGGATTGCTTCGCGCAATTTGCGTATAACTTGCAGGTAATATTCCTTATTGACCGTTCTACGCTGTGGCAAGAACTCATGATGCACCACGATCCTGCAATCGAAGAAAACAGTAAGCAAAACCTTCACATTCGACCAAACTTGACGCGCTTTTTTCGGTTTTGGCTCGTGCGGCAGCTTCCATTGGTATGATTGAGCTTTGGTTTCCACGTCATAACCATATACCCATGATTCGTCACCAGATATGACCCTCTGTAGCAAATTTGGATCGATGCGGACAGAGTCTTAATGCGATGCTATTTTTGGTCTAAATTGAGCAATTTTGGTACAAATTTCGCGGCGACCCGTCTCACGCCCAAATTATTGGTAAAAATCGAATGGCACGAGCCAATCGATATGTTTGAGTCCTCCTCTAACGGTAATTCGAGGACTGGCCAATACTATTTTCTTCACTTCATCAATGTTTTCGTCTGTTGTTGACGTGTTCGGGCGTCCGGCACGCTTTTCGTCGTTCACATCTTCTCGGTCCTCTGAAAACATTTTGTACCGAGAAGATGTGAACGACGAAAAGCGTGCCGATAAACGTTGCTTCGATCCAAGGTAGCTTCACCATATGCCGCAGTCAACATTCGGAATGCGTCCGCCCAATTAATTTTATTTTTCACACAAAATTTGATCCATTTTTTGGAATGGGCAAAAATCGAAGAAGAGCCAAAACACGTGCAAGCAAAGTAGCTGTCAAAAATTAACTGAACATTCAAAATGGCCGAACTTGTCGGCATAAGTGAGAGACATGAGTACCAACATAAAAAATCGAAAATCGAATATACTTAACCCGCGGAAATTCAAAATTCGCTATATTTTTTGAACAGACCTCGTATGTTGTCAAAGATTTTGTGTACCTATTGAAAAGCCCTTAATAATAAACGCTTGGTCAAACTATGATATTATCCTTATCTTGGCAAAATAATTGAATTATCTAAGATATAAATAAGTGAAAATGAAAATATAATTTGTGTACTTACGTAAATACTAAAAAAAAAATACAAATTGACAGAACTCTCAAGCGAGTCAACTGCCATCTACTGTTATTAAAATGACCTTTTGTAAATTATGGGATTTTTTTTTTACTATTGTTGCCAGAATTTAGTCATTACCAAAATAATATGTTTTATAAATTAGAAATTTTAGGTACTTTTTACCTTAATTGGGATTTTGTAAAAATTTTTATTGTTTTCTTATGAATTTTTTTTTTTTTTGCAATATGCTTCGTTGGGTTTATATCGTAATTTGCATCGACCACAAACGTTAATTTCTACTCGTGGATAGATGATATTATGCACAATTGGATATTGTAAAATTCTATTGAAAATTGATACTGTCGAGTGTTTGATTTTTCTCGTGGTTCAGGGGTTGTATTTCCTTATTGTGATTACCTAAAAGACCAGCAGATAAATAGTTTTCAAACAAACTTGTTCTCTGTACGAATCTATTATTATTCATCTACGAACACAACATCCTTTACCTGGTTAACCTCTCTCCCCTTCGACCCCTCCTATTACGAAACATTTCTCTATTTATCCCAACTATTTTGTTGGGGTGTTTTTTTTTGCACATCACTAACGTAATACTTGTAAGATTAATAATTTATGAATGTTGGCACTGAAAATAATAAATTATTCAACAATTATGATAATGAATAATTAGTAGTGAGTTCTGATGAAAATTCACATACCATACCACAGATAAATAAAATAGCTGCAAACAATCGATAGAACACAACTAACTAACTAGTAGTGACAAAATATATACAATAACAACAACAACAAAATAAAATACTATCAAAAGGTCAGTTTATGTGCTTTTCTGCGATTTATCATTTATTCCCATTTAAGTGAACAAATTTACGATAAACAACTGAAAAAAGCTTAACGAAAGTTGTAAAAATTTTTTTGGTTTTTTGTTTTGGGAAGGTTGTGGTGGGGGGATAGAAGTTATTCAGTAAAACTTAAGTGCTCACCATTTTATATTGACGACTATTTATTTATTCTATATTCTTTCTTATTTGGCTGCTTAACCAAATCAAATTTTATTATACTTACCACATTTTGATTGTGGACTATTCTAACAACTAAAACCTGAGATCATAAAGCAAAAGCAAAAGCTATTAGCAGATCATTAGCACCTTTATTTATCTTCCCAAAAGTATCTTATGCTCGCGACGAATCCGTTTAACGCTGAAATCATTTTTCGTTAAAAGTGTGCACGCTCATAAAACGTACACGAAATCTCTTTAAAAAAAAAAACTGCTTGCAATTGAACACATTACTACACATCAATGCTTGAGTGGGTCCATAATAAAAAAAAAAAAAAAACAAAAACTAAAAGTTTATTATCTGTTGTGGTTTATGTATTATTTATTTATTGTCAATAAAAACGTAAACGTTGTTTTTTCTTTTTTTTTAAATAATTTTCTCAAAAGCTTATTTATTTACGTTTAAAAGATGTTTAAAAGTTTTAAAATTTAAAAGTTAAAATTGTACTTTTCATTCTGTCATCAGATGGCGTTGTAAAAATTTTACTTACTCTGCAATTTGAGGGCTCTCTCTCTCTCATTAACGAAATTGACAGGCAGTCACTCAATTTGACATAAAATATTTTATGAAAATTTTGAAAACTATTAATTTTTAAAATTTTATGAAAATCTTTTAAAAAAAATTTACAAATTACAAATAAGAGGGAATTTTCAGCATCTTCAATATTTTAAGTCTATTTAAAATAAAAGATTTTTAAAATGGCATCGAAATTCTTAAGAAATTATTTTAATCAAGATGAATTTAGTTTTGGTACTATTTAGTACCAGTCTTAGGAGAATTATAGTGAATCTTCTTCTTATTTACATAAATTTGATTAATTAAGTCTTTTCTAAAAATCCTCTTGTCTTAATGAAATGTGAAATTGCTAATAGAAAAATGAAACGAGAGACAAAACAAAAAAAAAATTAGCAACAAAATAATTGGAATGTTTTTCGCTGTTGGAGAAAAGTTTTTAATAATAAAATGGGTTTTAGTAGGCTCAGAGTAAACAAATAGAATCAGAAACTTTCTCTTCGATGGTTTGGTAAATGTTAGGTGGTAGGAAGAGGGGTATGATTGTGGAGATTTGGTTGAATGTCATAAATTTAATACTGTATTCAAGATGAAAAATATGGTGATGCGAAAACTGAATAGAAATTTATATACAATAAATAAGATGTTTGTATAAGGGTCCATACTGAATTACATAATAAACGGGTGAGTTACTGCTTAACGTCATTGCGGTGACTGTTCTCGTATGAAGGCCGTTGGAATTATTAGGGTTGTTGGGAAGGGGGAGTGGGCGAACAGGGGAGTCAGTGCAGTTAAATCAGTTCAGCAACCGCTTTATGTGGCATACTTGTATAAATTGTAAAGACAGAAGATGAAATTGGGATGGTTCCATCAGTTGAAGTACAGCATGTCCACAATCACGACGACCACCACCACCAGTACTGAATGACTGGCAGGAAGATGGCCACACATCATTATCTCTTGTCCGTGTACCCCCTCCTTTGATGTGTCAAAGCAATGACGAAAAACCCAACGAAAACATTTACAATCCTCCTTTTAGATTTTGGCCATTCTCCAGACATCCCACTTGGTTCTGTTGTACAACACACAGAACGGAAGAACCAATTCTCCAACGGACCGGACCGTTTTTATGGTTTGCCCCTTTTCGGCGTGGTTCGTTGCGTTCAAAGATAAAAATCCGATTCGACTAAGTACAGCTTAAGTGGCCTAATTACCCTCACACAGATTTACTAACTGTCGCAGCATACCACCAACATGAAAATTCCCCAGCCCCAACAAGAAAGAAATCAGCTATTTGGCGTGAGAAATGAACTTGAAAACAAATCTTTTGAATGGTAAAACGCACGCTACAGCATTCCCAAATGTACGAGTATGTATGTGTACATACACGCATAACTAAACTAAACTAAACTAAACTAGAGAAGAATGTTAATAAACGATTAAATGAAAACAAAAGTAAACAAACAATTTTAATTTTCCGTTTGGCAGAGTTGGCAAAATTTTCATCAATCAGTGTGAACGTTTGAGAAACGCTGGTGTGGATATGGGTTTTTTGAGAGCGATTACGTAAGCCGAGCTGGTCGGTGTGTGATCAATTGCCTTGGCCCGCTCTGAGCATGAATTCGTTCCAATTTTTGATATTTGCGATCGGAAAATTATCGCATACGAACGCATATCATCGTATCGTAAAAGAATTTCGTAAACGCTTGTGCGCCTTTTTAAGAGTGCATACTCACTCTTACTCGCGGAGTGTTTCCCATTTTCTTGATTCATTTTTGTCGAATCTCCTTTCTCATATCACACATGATATGATAACCGAGAGAAAGTGCGAGTTATTTATTGATAAGGAAAAATTGTTCTTATCTTATTTTTTTTTTTAATTTTTTTTTTACTATTTAAAGAGTGTTTTTTATTATTGACATTTGATTTTCTGAATATCAATGCGCTGTTCTTATAGGTAAACGAACAAAAAAAATCAGTTGGTTTGGTCTTTTGACGATGGTTTTATTCTAACAAAAAAAAAAAATATTATTGGGTTGTCCGGAAAGTAATTTCGTTTTTTTTGTATAAAAATTAAAGGCGATTAATATTTTTTTTCAATTAAATATTATCCAGTCTGATCCAATACCCTTTGCCATCTTTCTGGCAGTAGCATGATTCCACGCTTATAACATGTTTGTTCTTTGCTGGCAAAAAACTGATCCAATTGATTTTTGACCTCCTCATTTGAATTAAACGATTTACGGTCTCGTCTAAGGAACAAATGATAATCGGAAGGTGCTCTAGGTCTGGAGAGTATGGTGGGTGTTGGAAGTATATCCCATTCAAGCTCTGAAAGTTTTTGCCGGGTGGTCAAACGAATTCTGGTGGTTTTTCTTTAAGTGAATCATTCAATTTGTCCAATGATGATAGTACACTTCAGAATTGATCGTTGTTTTGCTCGGTAGAAGCTCAAAATAAACGATTCCTTTGAAATCTCACCAAACAGATAGCATAACCTTTTTTTTTTTTGATGAATATTGGCTTTCGAAGTGTTTTGATCCGGTTCATCTTTTCTAGTCCAGGATCTTTTGCGTGTAACATTGTTGTAGACAACCCATTTCTCATCCCCAGTGATGATACGCTTAAAATATGCATCATTTTCTTGGCGTTTGAGAAGCAAATAACAAACGTCATTGCGACGGCAGAAGTTTTTCCCCATAAGAAGATGAGGAACCCATATGTCGAGCTTTGAGATTAAACTTAGCGGTTTCAAATGATCATGAACGGTCGAATTCGATAAATTTAATCTCTCAGCGATCTCAAGAGCTGTTATTCGAATTAATTTAATGGATTTATTGTGTTTTCATCAGCTTCAACTGACCTTCCAGAACGTGATCTTTTCGAGATCAAAATTGCCGGATCGAAATTTTTGCAAACTAGTTTTGGCACTGGCGCTCACTTTACACATCTTGTTCATACACATAGGATAATTTTTTTCTTACTTTTCTATAGTAAAAAACTAAAATATGCCGAAAATGTTGTTTTTCACTTTCCATATTTAAAAGAGTATCAACCAAAAACTACTGTGCAGAATTAATGGAATTTTTAACCTTGCTATGTCAGCTGTCAAAAAAACAAATGAGTATGCGGCTTAAGTGTGAAGTTGGTTGTGAAAAAATACAATTAAGTCCTCTGTTGGGAAACAACGAAATTTCTTTTCGGACAACCCAATACAATTATGCTTGTTGAAAGGCAAAAAAAAAATATTATAATTGTATTTTATAAACAGAATCAATTTTTAACTGATTTTATAGCATAAAAATGTCGATTTGGTCTGTTTACACAGCAATCTCGCGACGCTCTATAGTTTTTTCGCTAAGAATTTAAATTTTATTATAAATATGACTAGAAATTGAATTTAAACTAACTAACAAAACTAACAAATCAGCAATTGGGTAAAAAAAGCAAAAATTTGATTGCCTCAAAGAAATCCAAAAATTTATTACGAATTTCACGTGATGTGAAATAGTATAAATTTCCCGTCAGATCGATGGTGGTGCTCTCTGTACTTGACTATCACTAATTCGAAAAAGATGACTTCTGTTCAACTGTTGAGACTAACATT
This sequence comes from Atherix ibis, assembly GCA_958298945.1. Taxonomy (NCBI): domain Eukaryota; kingdom Metazoa; phylum Arthropoda; class Insecta; order Diptera; family Athericidae; genus Atherix; species Atherix ibis. Next base: position 101,691,474 of record OY282607.1, on the reverse strand, counting down.
CTACAATAATATGAATAAAATACTAAAACCACATTCATTCTGGTGGGTATTATCATTTTATGGAAACGACCGACTAGCCAAAGATTTATATCGAGATCATTAATTATAAAATAAACAAAAAAAATAAAATATGTGAAATAGAAAGAAGAAAACTATGGTAAATAAATAAATAAATAAATAAGAAATTTTATTTTACGTATCGAAAGTGAAAAGAAAAATAATAAAATATTGCTTAGAAGAGGGATTGAGCATGGAAGTAGGTAGGGTCATCATCTCATCTTTTGGTTAGGCTATTACTTTCCATTACGATTTCTATGATGGTTTCGCTATTAGAGTGCACAAGGAACAGAGATACAGAAAGTCATGCCATTTATTTCATTGTAATTCAATGGGATAAATGGTATCAAGTAAGTCAGCATACTGCATGGAATGTTATATAATAGAATCATCCCATTTCGGACATGCTATATATTCTAGAATATTGTATTTAAAGAGTATCACCGCCTCTGTAGCCGAGTGAGTGGTATGTATGTACTCGTTTATGGTGGGTGTGGAAGAAAATAATCTAAGCCCTACTAATCCAACGAATTTCACTTTTTTCAAACCCTGATGGCAGCTGGATCTTAGATGAGATCTGATCGTAAAAGTGTAAAAGTGATTGTGACCACACAGAACCATATCTCCAATATAGCTTATATACGATAATTGCATTCATCAATTCTTCTCAATGAATAAAAAGTGTTGGAGGGAGACAGACAAATACCCATACTGGAAAAAAACCGATACATGCACTTGCCACTTTAATATGCATTTTATTCTAGTTTTAGAAATAATTTTCTAGAATTTCGTCTAGTTTTAATATGTTTTTACATTTATTTATCTGTGAACAAAATTTTCCAATTTGTTTTTCTGTTCTAATTAGTCGATTGATTTTATTTTTTTAGTTGAAAAATCATTTAATAAAAATCAATGATCAATAATAATTAGCAAAAACTTAATTACTGTTTAGCACTTATAGAAGAACTGGATAGTCCTAAATTTTTTTGAGAATACATTCGTAAGAACTCACACACTTACAAAATATCCTTTCACAAAATACTTCGTATTCTGAAATAAAAACTTCCCTATTTACTATCGTGAAGAATAAAACTTTTTATACAAATTGTTTAATTTATATTTACTTATTCGTAAACTATTTAAAATTTAATTAAAACCGCACTTAAACGTTCACTTTGCAATAACATTAAGCATAACAAAAATATGCAACCATTTCGATAAGCTACCACTTTATGAAGAATGGCGTGTTTGAAAACTCTTCGAAAATCTACAAAATTAGGGTGCTCGATATTTATAAAATAAATAATCAATCTAAAATACAATTGCATTTAATACCATAAATCGTGTTTAAATTATATTTTTCTGCAGAATAGTGAGTTAAAAGGTTTCTATTACGAAAACTAGATGTCAGTGGGTGTCATGTCTACATAAAAAAATCTACACAAATGTATGCAAGCAGTACGATTTCTTGCCGCTTTTGCAATAATTCAGACAGAAAATTGCGTATACATACACGAACATCTGACGTTAGGCCATATCATATTCTTTAATCTTTAATCTAAGGTATAGCTCAACAAGTTTATAAACTATAACAGTTAGTTCGATAGAAATAAGAGTTTAGTTTATATTTTATTAATAAAATCTAGGTGGCTAAGGAGATTATAAAAAGGGCTTAGCAATAAGGTGGAAGGGTCAAGTAGCACTGTAATATGGGGAATCCTACCAGATATTAAAATTGTAAGGCTAACTACGCAGTTTTGGCAACTGAGGGATTGATGGTTGTTAAATAGAAAGTCGTCTGTAAGCGCAGTATGACAATTTCTAATCCGGAGTAGTTTTTTTGCCCACACCTTCGGATTGGTTTCTTAATATTGCATATGGGCCAAAAAGTGTGATTGCAGGGTTTTGAGAGAACCAGCTTAAAAATCAGGCTTCCTCCCACCTCAGCGTTTGCTGCTTGGTGAGCAACTGAGGCATGTCGAGTATGGCCGTAAATTTTTATCGTTAGAGTGCCAGTAAGTCTGCTTGCTTATTTTCTAAAATACCCACATTATGTGGAAGCCAACGAAAACCTTATTTTTTTTTTTACAAAAGGAAGCGAATGTGTTCCAGAACAGGGTTATGCTTTATACCCACAATAGCATTAATTGCAGAGAGCTAATCAGTATAAATAATGTTTTTACACATTTCTTTCGGCTTACAGAAACGGTCGGCCATGTGCTAGATTACAGCAATGGCCGCTGTAAAAAGTAGCACGAAAAGTTTCCTGCCGAGAAGCGGGTCCGTTTACTTTTTTTTTTGAAGTAGCTGCTCCGTAGTTGGTCAATATATTCAGCACAGATTTCTCTCACGGCTTCCAAACGTAATTTGGTGTTAATAATAAGATAATCGTCCATAAATAGAGACGCAATATAGGAATGGGCGGAGGATATTTTTCTCCGACAGGAAAGTGCGGTTAGGATGGATTTGATTTGATAGTAGAAAATGTTCGTTAAATTTTTGATATATCCTGTTTCAATTAACTGGTGGGGTCCTTTGAGCGTTACTGGCTAACCGGATAGAACGGTCTGATCAATAATGCTTAGTATGTTATTTGTACAACAAAAAGAAAAATCACCTAAAGACCATTCAAAGACATTATATAGACTACAAATTTATTTATTATATACTACAAATTTATGTTCGTCCTTTTGTTAAGTGGTGCATCGTGTTATTTTTATTGAAAAATACCTACTACGATGTCCTTCTCAATATCGTAGTAGGTGTTACACGTAAATGTTCCAGTTCCAGTTGGCTGCATTGTTTTCTTAATGGAAGTACATTTTCAGTAACACACGATTTTATAAAGTGAACAATTCTATATTAGTAACTGATAGAAAAATATGATATAGAATACAAAGGATATTGGTAAAAAATAATCGAAATAACTGATAGAAAATCTTACTAACTCTTATGAGTAGACTAGGTCGTATAATATATATATTAAAAGTGATTATTTATTAGTAATAGGATTCTTGTACCCGCTGGAATTTTTTATAAAAAAAATAATGTAGAAAAAGTGTTGAAATTCTTTTAAAAAATAATTTTTTTTTTCAAAACGGAAATACTGCAGATTTTTCTAGTTAAAAGTAATTTTGAAATACGGGATTTGTTCGAAAAGTAGCGCGAATTGTGAATTTCCACGGGTTACGTATATTCGATTTTCGTGGCGTTATGTTGGTAATCATGTCTCCCACTTATGCCAACAAGTTCGGCCATTTTGAATGTTCAGTTAATTTTTGACATCTGCTCTGCTTGCACTCGTCTTCGATTTTTGCTCAATTTCGACCAAAAACAGCATCGCATTAACATTGCTAAGGAGCTGTTGGACTCTCTCCGCGACAATCCAAATTTGCTCCAAAGGGTCATAACTGGTGACGAATCATGGGTTTATTGTTATGACGTGGAAACCAAAGCTCAATCATCTCAATGGAAGCTGCCGCACGAGCCAAGACCGAAAAAAGCGCCAAGTTCGGTCGAATGTGAAGGTTTTGCTTCGATTGCAGGGGGCGTGGTGCATCATGAGTTCTTGCCACAGGGTAGAACGGCCAATAAGGAATATTACCTGCAAGTTATGCGCAAGTTGCGCGAAGCAATCCGCCAGAAACGTCCGGATTTGTGCAAGAAAAAAAATTGGCTTTTGCAATTTTTGGCCAAAAACAACACACTAATAATACCGCAGCCACCGTATTCCCCAGATCTGGCCCCCTCCCTGTGACTAATTCTTGTTCCCGAAACAGATTATTTGATCCATTTTTTAGAATGGGCAAAAATCGAAGACGAACCAAAACACGTGCAAGCAAAGCAGCTGTCAAAAATTAAGGGAACATTCAAAATGGGCGACCTTGTCGGCATAAGTGAGACACATGAGTACCAACATAACGCCACAAGAAAATCGAAAATCGAATATACGTAACCCGCGGAAATTAAAAATTCGCGATACTTTTTGAACAGACCTCGTATTTTAAAAAATCTACTCAGTAACAGGAAACACACCAAAAGACCATTGCTATTTATTCGATAATAATTGCATTTCTTTCTTTCTGAAATAGATATTTTCATTTTGCACTTTTAATAAAAAGGACCTGTCTTTGTGTTTCCCTTAAATGCATCTAAAAATCCAAGAAAATAAATGTGATTCGTATATAAAAATTACAATAGTCACACTTGCTTTCCGGCAACATTAACTTCAAAGGATAAAATTGAATTGCTAATTAATACAATTCACCATAGAATTGTGTTCCAATTTATTTTCTATATAATCAATGTACAGAAATTAATACCTTATAATATAAAAAAAACATTGCAAGTAATCAGGTATGCTGAAAATGTTTTGGCAATTAGCATTTTGTGCACAATTAGTTTGGTAATTTTCACTTGACTGATAACTGAACTGACTTTCGAAATGTTTACAAACAGTATCGTTTGAAGTGGCATAAAAAACAACAACAAAAACGATATTTTCTTTTAGGATAGAAGATTTTCTTTATAGAGACTATAATAGGAAGTGGGAAATTAAAAAAAAAAAGGAGAAGATGACCAAGTCGTGTTCTAGCAATTAATTAATGAGTATCTAAAATAAAGACGAAATGAAAATGAAGATGAAATTTTTTTTACAAATAATAAATGCACATGTCGATATTATTATTATTATTATTCGTTATATTTTTCCATTCAATATTTAATTTTTATATTTTCTTTTTTTTTAATATAATTGTTACAGTGCTTAAAGAAGAGCCCGATGATCTGACACATCTGGCACCAACGGCTGGCGATGCTTGCATTGCACTTGATGAATCGGCACCACTTTTTGGTGATATGCTCGATGGTCTAATACTGAACGAATCTTATGGCACATTATTATCAGACGATATAAATTCATTAGATTCACAGCATAGTAATGGTGGCTGTGCCAATAATAACGATACTAAGAACCAAATAGATCCGTTTATTAATTATCGTGATGAATCGAGTGACACGACCAGCCATTCACCACATCTACTATCACCTGGCGGTGTCTCGAAGGTAATTATTATCGAAATTTAGACAATTATTATTATTTCCCACACTAATTTATATATCAATTAAATATTTTTGATTAATTATTTTCGAAATTGTACAATAATAAATTTATCATTAAAATTATACAAATTTTCAATTGGGCTTTCGTTTTGTGAATGAAATCTTCCAAAAAAGTTAATGTGTTTTCTACAATTTTGTTTGTACAACATTAAATCTGCAAAAATGAAACAATTTTACGACTTACCATAATATTCTACTTCTTATATATTTTTTATGTAGGTAGCAGTCTTAAAAAGATATTTCGGAAAATAAATTTCTTTCTTTAAAAAAGAAAAAGAAGAAAAAAGAAAAAAGCCATTCACATCTGTGAGGCTCACCGAAATCAAACTCTAATGTTTACGTTGTTTATAGGATTGATATTTATACAGTTTTTTTTTTAAATTTTTTTTATATCTTTTATACATGTTCGAAAGGTTTATTATTATCTAAACAATATTTTTATGGTTGTTATCCCTGATCCTTTTTTTTTGGTGGTATTCAATTTACAACTGACAACGACGACCTCATTAAAACCAAAATAATGTATTCTTCAATAATAAATCAATACGATAGTTGAATGTGTATGCGATAATTTATTCTCATATATAAGAAATAATTGAAAAAAACTGTATTTTCCTAATAACAATTATTGGAAAAACAAAAGAAACGAATTTTTTTTTTTGAATATATTGGGTTGTCCAGGAAGTAATTTCGTTTTTTTTATTGTATAAAAATGAAAGACGATTTTCTTATAGTGAATTAATATTTATTTTTTTCAATTAAATATTGTCCAGTCTGATCCAATACCCTTTGCCATCTTTCTGGCAGTAGCATGATTCCACGCTGATAAAATTTTTATTCTTTGCTGGCAAAAAACTGATCCAAGTGATTTTTGACCTCCTTTTGAATTAAACATTTTAGCGTCTAAAATTTTTTGTAGAGATCGGAACAAATGATAATCGGAAGGTGCTCTAGGTCCGGAGAGTATGGTGGGTGTTGGAAGTATATCCCATTCAAGCTCTGAAAGTTTTTACCGAGTGGTCAAACTTTACCGAGTGGTCAAACTTGTATGTAGTTTCGCATTATGCTGTTGGAACACTATACCTTTCCTATTGACCAATTCTGGCCTTTTTTCTTTAAGTGAATCAATCAACTTGTCCAACTGATGACAGTACACTTCAGAATAGATCGTTGTGTTGCTCGGTAGAAGCCCAAAATAAACGATTCCTTTGAAATCCCACCAAACAGATAGTTCAACCTTTTTTTTTATGAATATTGGCTTTCGAAGTGCTTTGAGCCGATTCATCTTTTCAACTCCAGGATCTTTTGCGCTTCACATTGTTGTAGACAACCCATTTCTCGTTCCCAGTGATGATACACTTCAAAAAAGGACCATTTTCTTGGCGTTTAAAAAACAAATCACAAACGTCAATGTGACAGCACAAATTTTTTCCCGTAAAAATGTGTGCTGTTACATTGACGTTTGTGATTTGTTTCTCAAACGCCAAGAAAATGATCCCTTTTTACTTCCCGTAATCTTTGAGATTAAACCTAGCTGTTTAAGTAATCATTAACGGTCGTATTCAATAAATTTCTCATCCCCAGTGATGATACGTTAAAAAAATGCATAATTTTCTTGGCGTTTGAGAAGCAAATAACAAACGTCGTTGCGACGGCACAAATTTTTTCCCATAAGAAGATGAGGAACCCATATGTCGAGCTTTGAGATTAAACCTAGCCGTTTCAAATAATCATGAATCTTTCACCGATCGCACGAGCTGTTATTCGCCGGTTTGCATCAATTTAATGCTTTTATTGTGTCTTCCTCACCTTCAACTGGCCTTCCGGAACGTGGAGCATCTTCGAGATCAAAATTGCCGGATCGAAATTTGGCAAACCAGTTTTGGCACTGGCGCTCACTTAACACATCTTCTCCATACACAACTGAATAATTTTTTTCCTGCTTGAACAGCATTTTTATTTTTTCTATAGCAAAATATGCCGAAAATGTTGTTTTTCACTTTCCATATTTAAAAGGATATCAACCAAAAAATACTGTCAGAATCAATTGAAGCAAGCCTTGCTATGTCAGCTGTACAAAATACGAAGTCTGTTAAAAAAGTATCGCGAATTTTGAATTTCCGCGGGTTAGGTATTTTCGATTTTCGATTTTTTGTGGCGTTATGTTGGTACTCATGTCTCTCACTTATGCCGGCAAGATCGGCCATTTTGAATAATCAGTTAATTTTTGACATCTGCTTTGCTTGCACGTGTTTTGGTTCGTCTTCGAGTTTTGCCCATTCCAAAGAATTCAAAGATCTGTTTCGGGAACAAGAAAAAGTCACAGGAGGCCAGATTTGGGGAATACGGTGGCTGCGGCATTATTAGTGTGTTGTTTTTGACCAAGCAACAATGCGTGAACAGTGGCGTTATCATGGTGCAAAAGACAATTTTTGTTCTTCCACAAATCCGGACGTTTCTGGCGGATTGCTTTTCGCAACTTGCGCATTACTTGCAGGTAATATTGCTTATTGACCGTTCTACTCTGTGGCAAGAGCTCATGATGCACAACGATTCTGCAATCGAAGAAAACTGTTCTTGGCTCGTGCGGCAGCTTACATTGGGATGATTGAGCTTTGGTTTCCACGTCATAACGTGACCGTCTGGAGCAAATTCGGGTCGTCGCGGACAGAGTCCAACAGCTCCTTAGCAATGTTAATGCGATCCTGTTTTTGGTCGAAATTGAGAAAAAATCAAAGACGAGCCAAACACGTGCAAGCAAAGCTGCTGTCAAAAATTAACTGAACATTCAAAATGGCCGAACTTGTCGACCAACATAACGCCACAAAAACAAAAATCGAATATACATAATCCGCGGAAATTCAAAATTCGCGATACTTTTTGAACAGACCTCTTACATATGATTATGTGGCTTAAGTGTGAAGTTGGTTGTGAAAAAATGCAATTAAGTCCCTTGTAGAAAAACAATGAAATTACTTTCCGGACAACACAATATATCAATTTTGGACAAATCTCATATAAGCCAAAAATACAAAAATTAAATTTAATTTGTTTTTAAGTAAAAATTATTAAATCTTCGTTTATTTATTTGTTAATTTGGCCCATAAAATAATATTTATTCAAATTATTAAATTTGTAATATGACATTTTAATTATGAAAAACGCTTGGTTTTTTTATAATATTTTATTTCGTAATAAACGTCACATGATGATTATACACCACAGCGCATTGTTTTGCAGCCATTAGCCTTACATCTGTTTTCACCACATTTCTTTGAAAAAAAAAATATTCAAAATGATTGATTAAAATATATGAAAATGTGTGGAGAAAAATTTTTGAAAATATTTTAAATATTTAAATTCACTATAAATTAATTCATTTTTTTTTCTTTTTTTTTTGGTTTGGTTTTTCTTCTATTTGTGAACTTTTAGAGTCCAGAGGCGAGCAGTTTACCATCGTTGTGTAGTCCACCATCGCTTTGTAGTCCAAATTCTTTAAGTCAAGATGATGAATTTGCATTTATGACAATGAACATTGAAGATGATATGGACTTATCAATGCGAGCACCATATATTCCAATGAACGAACAGGATGATCTGCCATTATTGACCGAAGATCTAATGTGGAGTGCATTTAGCGATGATATAACATTGCATAAAGATATCAAAGATGCACTACAAATTGAAAATACAAAAAATACAATTTTAAATAGTACAAATGCAGTACTGATTAATAATATAAGTAATATTAACAATGATACACATAATCGAAATACTATCAATAATAATAATAATAATAATACCGATAGTATGAACACCAATAATAATAATCGTATTATGCAAAATAAACAGAATCAGAATGGAAATTGCATTAACGGCGGTAATGTTAGAAAAAATGGCAGCAGTAACAGAAATAGCATCGATTCCGATATTCATATGAGAAATAATTCTGATAATATAATTAAATTGAACATAATAAATAATAACAGTAATAATAATAATAGCAGTAATAATAGTAATAATAATAATAATAATAATAATAATAATAATAATAATGATGATAATAGTAGAGCCAGTATGAATATGGATTGCAGTAGTAATAATAGTAATAATGTCAGTAGTAATAATCCAAATGTTAATGTAAATAGTAATGAATCAAGTTTAGCGGCACTTTTATGTGGAAATGCAATACAAAATCATCAACAGTCAAAACAGCAGCAGCAGCAGCAGCAGCAGCAGCAGCAGCAACATCAACAACATCGACATAATCAGAATATAGTAAATCGATCGATATGCGATAATATAGAAAATGGAGAGATTGGTGATACTGATGAGAGTAAATGTAAAATGTTAAGATTAGAAAATGACAATGCAAATATTAGGAATAATAATAATAATAATAAAGAGAGAACAAACGTCGGTCAAAATAATAGTAGCAGCAATAATATAGTCGTCGACACGATCGATGCTTTTGGACAAGTTTTCAATAAGAATTGTAAGTTATTATCGAAATAATCCATTTCGATGAAAAAATCCTTTCAATATATTTCCTTAATCCTATATCCTTTAACACAATCAAGCAAACTCTTACCTTCGATAGATACATGTTCATCAATATATCTTAATAAATAATAATAATAATAAAAAAAATGCCCCATCAATCAGATTAATTCAGGTAATTTATAGAAAACACAAAAATTCAATTGTGTATTCTTTACCTAAAACGGAATTCATTTATTATTTAAGAAATCTAAACTTTTTACTTTGCGAAAAAATTAATAAACAAAGCGGAAATATTTTGTTTTCATCACATTTTTTTTCGAAATATCCGAAAAGATTCTTTGATCAAATAAATAAAAATGTTCCAAATGCCGCATTATTAATAATTATTCCTGCTGTGTTTTATTGGTAATCATTCCAAAATGGGATTTCAGTTTTTACCGTGTTTTGTTGTATACTTTTAGGGATAAATATTTCATTGGCTCCATCGCGAATCTATTTATATAGTGGCATATACTATTTCAAGTCTACCAACTGAATAAAGAATAAAGAACACGATTTCTGGCGGCCGATAAATGGCCGACTACTATGACAAGAGAGAGAATGGATAATATTCAGCTCCATCGGTTTCTTCTCTCTATTTTTAGAGTGCCATCTCGTATACATGTTTTCGGTTATCTTTACTTAAATAAAAACTGATCATAAATAATGAAAAGGAATTTTTTTTTTTTTTAAATCGGTGAAAATCCATTTTTTTACTTAAATCATATACATTTGGTGATGTTGATTGTCTTGGTTGCGCGCATACAATTACACTGAACAAAATATGAAAATATTTTTTTTCATTCTCATTTCTTACATAATATAATTATAGGTAATTATATAAAAAGAGAAAAAAAAACAATTGAAAATTAACTAATACGAAAAGAAAAAAAAAATCCGATGCTCTTCTTCTCTTCTTACCCCTACAACAAGTCATGCCAAATATTTAATAATGAAAAACGAATTTTTATTTTATTATTCCAAACATATTTTGTTAAAATATTTTACAAAAAAAAAATCATAAAAACGAGAAATTCCTAAAAAAATTTGTTATACAGAGTAAAAGAAATTTTATTTATTTATAAATAAATAAGAGATGAATTTTTTTCTCACTCTTGAAACTTTTTATTTCTGTTATAAGAATTTTATTATTCATTCAAGTATTCTTTTTAACAAAAAAAAGGTGGAAAAAATAATAATAATTATAAAAAAACATGGCGTTTTTTATTTGAACATGTGAATTTGCCGTTTTTACATAGAATTTCACTTCTATTCATTATGTGAACATTTGTAAGGTTTGCAATAAATCCAAAAAAAAAATTTATTCCCAATAAAATAAATTGATTCCTCCATTTTTTTCTCCCTATCCGTCCTATTAATAAAAAAAAAATATCAAGAATTTTTTATATAAATAAATTTTAATTTTTCTTTTATAAAGCACCAAGTTTAGATTGTTGGGCTATAAATCAATTACTTCAATTGGACACATCACCACAAGATGGTGGTACGTTTGAGCAAAATTTACAACAGCAATCGGCACAACAACAGCAAAGTTGCCAAACAGAAAAACAATCGACTATTATCCTGGACGAAGGATTATCAAATCGATTGAATATACCTTTGGTATCATTTAATTCGAATGCTAATAAAAAGAACATTACCGGACGGACAACAACGTCAATGGGAAGAAATTGTGTCAGCAGCAGTACATTGAATGTTATTATAAATACGAATAGCATTAACGGCAGCTGTAACGGAAATAGCACGAATCCACCGGATATCAATAGTAATATAGGCAGCAATAGCTGTACGGTAAATAGAAACAAATTATCACCGAAATATTTGAACGGAACAATAAGTATTGTTGGAAATAATTTGAATGGAAATTACATAAAAACGGCAGCAAGTACAAAAAACAATACTAGCAACTGTATCCCCACCACTACGACTACGGGAACTTCTGCGACTGGCAGCAACATCGTCAACAATATTATGAACAATAGTAGCAGTAGTTTGAACAGTGGCAACACCAATACGAATGGCAGCTGTATCATCACTGCAAATGGCACCAATACGAATCTGCCATCGAATAATATAACAATTTGCAATAAACGTCCCTCGAATGTAGCATCCGCATTGGAAACGAAACGTGTAAAGCCAACCTCCGCAAATGTGGAGATTCAAACGTCACCGCAGCTGCTGCAACAGTTAATGGCACCATCGCCACAGCGTTTGCGAAATAAGGTTCCATTTGATAAAATGCAATTGGGCAAATGGAGTACCGATTGCGGCAGAACGGGCGACATAAATAGTATCAGCATCAATGGTGGTGGTGTATTGGGAAGTAATGGACAGTCAACTACCGGCAGCGGCCTACCACCGCCATCTTCGAATTCGGTTCTGAAAAATCTTCTGGTCAGCGGATGTGACGTAAGTGCTGGGTATTTTTGTTTAGTACCCATGAGGCCTAAAAAGGCAGCAAAAGCGTAGGTTTTCTTGTGCGTTTGCCCAGCGGTGTATCATGTTTGTTATCATAAATGAAACAAGCAACGCCATATGCAACGCCGCAGCGTATATGAAAATTCTATCAACTTTTCTGCCTTCTCTCTCAAAATCAAATCGATAAAAATAATTAAGGGAAAAAAAAGGACTTGAGACAACCAAAAAAAAAAAAAACAACTATTAAAATAAAATAAAATCCTTACCGAGAAATGAATCGATTTTGTTTCTGGTTTTCGCTTTCGATGGTGGTGGTCCTGTTTCCGTAATCGATCGAAACAGAACCCCGGAAGTATTGTTGTGGTATAGTTTTGACAAGTAAAATTGAAATAAAAGGAATACAAAATATTTATTTTTTTTTTGCCTATGAACTAATAAAAATTCGTATAAATTATGTCATTTTATTTTATTATTTATTTATTTATTGTTAATATTTATATAAATTTAAAGAAAAAAAAAATTCTTTTTATTATATTTTTTGTTTTTAGCAATTTATATTCGTTAAGTTAGAAGAAAAATAATAAAATTCATATTATAATAATAATAATTTGTATATAAAAATATCGGAAAAAAATTATCATTGTATAATTGAGTTTTAGGGTTTGTCAATTAATAACTAAGAAAGAGTTAAAAAATAAAAGAAAACGAATAACATTTTTTATACACGATGTGCTTTTGAAGGTAGTTAGTTACGAATGCACAAATTTTTTTTAAAATATTCAGTGTTTTATATGTTTTAATTTTTTTTTTCTAAAATCTCTCTTTATCGTTCTCTCTCTCTCACTCTCTCTTTCTTCCTTTCTCTGTGTAAGAAGGAGAAATTACCGAATAGGAAATAATTTTATTTATGAGATGCGGGTTAATTATAATGACCCCCCATCTTTTTTATGATATGATGTACATAGAAATTGAGAAATTATTTATTTTAACGATATTAATTATTTATACTATATAGAGCCAAGGGACATACATACCATATCCACACAAGCTTGGTGGTTGCTAAATGAATGTATTGAACGCATGGTATGTGTCCTTTTGGCAAAAGGTCAAAAAAGTGAAAAAAAAATTTCATAATTATTTTTAAATTACTCTGATTTCTTTTACTGTGATAAAATATTTTAAAAACAAAAACAACAAATTAAGAGCTAAAATATAATTAAATAGAGATTTACAAAGAAAATCGTATAAGAAGAATTATTTAAAAAAAAAGAAAAACGGAAAAAAGAAGAATAATTAACAACATTTTGCAAATAATTTATGTTGTCCTTTTTCTTTTTTTTTCTTCTACAAAATAAAAACAACTCAAAATAGAAAATACATAATAAAAACGTAATGGAATTTATAAAAGGAAAAAAAAACTTTTTATATAAAAAAAAAAATTATTAGATTGTAAAATAATAATTGTCATATGCACTTGTATATGTTGTAGGTTCGTCTAGGCTATTCGTTAGTTTTACAAAAGTAAAATTAAATTGAAAAAAAAAACGAAAGAAAACAAAAACTAAAATATTCAAAACTAAATAATCTTAAAGAATCTAGTATAAATAAGAAATTTTTAATAAAAAAAATATATATATAAATATATAATCGACACACGAAGAACGAATTATAATTTTTTTTTCTCTTTTCCTCAAATAATAAAACAAACCATAATAAAAAAAAATATTATTATTTATTTGGCGTTGAAATGAGCGCCGATGGTACAAAACAAAACAAAAATAATAATTAAATTTTTAAAGCTAAGAGCAAAAATTAAAAAAAAAAATCTTAGAAACCCAATCGCAAATTTTAAAAAAGAGGGACTAAAAATTTTGATGAAAAAAATATATAGTATAAAAAAAAAAAAAAAAAAAATTAAGCAAAATTAACAGCTTTTCCTGTTCATATAAAAAAGTGTTCATAAAATTGTTATAATATAAATATTTAAACTACAATAATTAAACATAGTACACATGGAAAATTACACAATTTTTCGTATTTTTTTTATTTTTTTTTATTTTTTCATTAATACACTTTTAGAGAATAAAATTCAGCACTTTTTTTTTAACTAATATTTGCAATTTTTCTATTTTAAAAATGGCCGACACCGAGAAAAATAATTAACGGAAAATACGAGGTCTGTTCAAAAAGTATCGCGAATTTTGTGTTTTTTTTTCAAAAATTATTTATTTATTCATTAATATCTATTTTGCCCCCCTTCAAAGTAATCCCCACCAGATATTATACACTTGTGCCAACTTTTTTTCCAATCCTCGAAGCACTTCAAAAAATCATTTTTTGTGATTTTGTTCAGCTCCTCCTTTGATGCCGTCTTTATCTCCTCAATCGTAGCGTATCGTCATCCTTTCATGGGACTCTTCAGTTTCGGGAACAAGAAAAAGTCACAGGAGGCCAGATCTGGGGAATACGGTGGCTGCAGCATTATTGGTGTATTGTTTTTGGCCAAAAATGGCAAAAGCCAATTTTTGTTCTACAAATGCGGGCGTTTCTGGCGTATTGCTTCGCGCAACTTGCGCATAACTTGCAGGTAATATTGCTTATTGACCGTTCTACCCTGTGGCAAGAACTCATGATGCACCACACCCCTGCAATCGAAGAAAACTGTAAGCAAAACCTTCACATTTGACCGAACTTGGCGTTGTTTTTTTCGCTCAAGTTCGGTCGAATGTGAAAGGATTGAGCTTTGGTTTCCACGTCATAACCATAAACCTTCTGGAGCAAATTTGGGACAGAGTCCAACAGCTCCTTAGCAATGTTGATGCGATGCTGTTTTTGGTCGAAATTGAGCAAAACTCGAAGACGAGCCAAAACACGTGCAAGCAAAGCAACTGTCAAAAATTAACTGAACATTCAAAATGGCCGAACTTGTGAACATTCAAAATAAGTGAAAGACATCGAATATACGTAACCCGCGGAAATTCAAAATTCGCGATGCTTTTTGAACAGACCTCGTATATTAATTTGATTACCTTGTCTTATTATTAGCTTAAACTAAACTTGATGGAAATTAGGTTCATTTTATGAAACATAAAAAATAAAAATTGATCTCTAATAAATATTTTCATATATTTAAAAAAAAAATATTTTCAAAAGAAAAACGTGTTCGATTAAATTTTTTGCGGCCATTTGTATAAATTATATACAAAAAAAAAGGTATTTCTAAGTAAAAATTTTATTTTATTTTATAGAAATTTTTTTTAGCAAGTATTACTACCTAATGTATCCATTATAAGGATATTAACATTTCAATAGTAAAATATCCTATTTTCTCCCATTTTTTTCATCCACTCTTGGTCTTTTCTTTTTTTTTTTGTATATTTTTTTTTTAAAATATTTACTCATTTTCTTTTGTAACTAATGAAAAAAAAAGTTGCTGAAATATTTATTATAATCTAAATATATGTATGTATATATATATGCAGAGCACGTTAAGAAATGTCCTTTAATACATTTGGTATAATAAAAAAGAATGAAAATATTTTGCTGTTGGGGGTTAATTATAAATACGTAAATTTGAAATTTCCAAATAGGTGTGGTAAGTTCGTTAATGGTGAATATGACAAAAGTATGGTGAAAATGACAAGTCATGGTGTATGTACAATTGAATATGGTTATTGCTGTACAATTTGTATGGTGGATTTTTGCCAAATTTTAAATTCAATATTAAATATTTTTGTTATTATTTTATATTTTTAATTAATGTCCCACCTAACCGTCTGTATAAAAAGAGAGCAATCATATTTTTATAAGAAATCAAATTATTCTAACTGCTTTACTTTAAAGTGCCATAAAATTTTTCAATTAAACTTTATTTAGAATCAAACTATTGATAAATTTTTTTTTTGGAAAAACAATAAAATAAATCAATTGGAAAAATAATTTTTCTAAAACTTTTCATCTTATAGTTAGGAATTTGTAAATAATTTAGTTCATAAATGGTAGCTTTTTGAATAGTCAGATTGGAAAAGTAAATATTACTTACGAAAATAAATAATCCTCCATAAAAGGATTATTCGTATTGTTGTTGTTAATGTTGTTGTTGATTATATTATGTAGTAAGGGGGGGGGGGGGGGTATTATATTAGAAAAATGTAAATCTATTAAGGAGAGAAGGGTATTAATATCACAGAAAAAAAAAATACATATAAATATGTGGATAGTTGTTTGGGAGGTTAATAAAAATTTATTAAATAATATTAGATTTAAGGAGAAAAGGGACTGTGTACAATTGTGTTTGCCATTAGTGTATTCATTTATAGTCAATGGTTAATTTTGAATTCAAATTTAAATTTGTTCAAAACAAAAAAATGAATTTAGAAATTTTCAAAATTTTTCTATTTTTATTAACTAATTTATTATTTTCAATTAGTGTGAATATAAAAAGAAACTATAAATTATGTCCGTCCGCGTACTTTATGAGAAAAGAAATGAAATTTTTAAATGAAGTTTGTTAAGAAAATAATTTTTTTTTATATTTTATTTATGCTCTCAACAAATACCAATTATAGATGTTGATTTTTTCCATGTTGATTACGAAATTACCTTTTCAGTCTATTTTGTGAAGGATAGTGTCATCTTCAAAAAAATTATAAAATTCATAACAATTTTCCAATAAAAAATAATTAGAATATTTTTACATACACAATTTATCGGGTTTTTCAATAGCAACTTGACACTTTTGATTTCTTACCCTTAAACCAATCAGTGCGCTTTCACTGTCAAAACACTCAGTAACATAAACATTTTCATCACACAAGGACTCACGAACGAAAAACATTTACAAGTAATTTAAAATTACTATGGAAATTCCGAGTCGGTGATTGCAACTTTAAGAGCGCTTAATCATCTTCAGTGATGAGGCGCATTTTTGGTTGAATGGCTTCGTCAACAAACAAAACATGCGTTATTGGAGTGCTGCAAACCCTCATGTGCTTCATGAAACACCACTTTATCCACAAAAAGTGACTGTATGGTGCGGTTTTCATTCCGGTGGCGTCATTGGGCCATTTTTCTTCGTTGATAAAAATGACCGTCTCGTTATTGCCAATTGTGAACGCTACAGAGACATGTTGCAGCGTTATTTCTTCGATCAATTGCATGGGCTGGACATTAGTGATATGTGGTTTCAACAAGACGGTGCTACATCCCACACAGCGGGAGAAACAATCGACTTATTGAACTCCAAGTTCGGTGAACGTGTTATATCGAGAGAAGGTCCTGTCGATTGGCCGCCAAGATCTTGTGATTTAACACCTCAAGACTTTTTTCTGTGGGGCTACGTTAAATCGATGGTCTATGCCAACTAGCCGGCGACGTAAGAGGACCTACACATAAGAGCCAACATCAAACGAGTCGAAAATCGGCTTCAACGAACCGACCGCTGCAAGCGTGCCCATGGTGGACATATGACCGAAGTTTAGTTCCATTCATAATTGCATTAATTGTATAGGGTTTTCCAAAAAGAGTGATATGATTTCTTTTCAACAAAAAAAAACACTAATTGCTAAGGAAATTCAAATGTGTTTTTATATAATGTGAAGTACAATCGATACAATTAAGTTCTGAATAAAACATCATTCAAATGGCCTCCACAACTTCTTTTGCAGGAACGAATTCGATGAACCCAATTTTCGAGCACTTTTTCCACTAAATCAAGTCGTATGTCATGAATAGCACGGTCAATATTGACATCTAAAGCTTTAAGAGAGTCTTAATGTCTTCAAATAACCCCACAAGAAATAGTCTAATGGTGTTAAATCACAACTTCTTGGAGGCCATTCAATGTCATAATTTCTTGAAATAATCGAATCTCCAAACTTTTCTCGAAATAATTCGGTTGTTGCACGTGGTGTGTGGCACGTAGCCCCGTCTTGTTGGAACCAGATGTTGTCAAGATCAACTTCTTTCAATATCGGCCATAAAAAGTTGGTTAGCATTGATCTATACCGCTCTCCATTGACAGTAAAGGTGTTACCAGTTTCATTTCGAAAGAAGTACGGACCGATGATTCCACTAGACCAAAAACCACACCAAACTGTCAATTTAGGTGAATGTAATGGGTGTTCATGAATAATTTATGGATTTTCTTCGCACCAGAATCGACAGTTTTGTTTATTTACCGCACCACTCAGATGAAAGTGAGCGCACGAAAAGTTGCAATTGGAGAACGATTATTTTGATAAAAAAATTGAATAATTTGTAAACGTTGTTCTTGCGTATCCCTCTCCATGATGAAATTGCAAACATTACTGAATACAATGGAAAAAAATGACAGATCATGACATATTACAAATGGCCGAAACATCACTTAGAAATCATATCACTCTTATTGGAAAACCCTATATTTTAAGGCAATAATTAAAGTTTTGTAATATCTTAAATTTGGTTTGCGAGATATTTTAAAAAAAAAAGTTGTCAAGTTCTTATTTAAAAAACCCTTTACAAAATTGGTAAATAGTGTAAGGAAAAGGAAAGATGTTCTACTTTGAGAAATTAATTCTAAATTTTATATAAAATCTATTTTAATGAATGTTAAAAATTCAATGCGAATTTTCATATTTTGTGTTTTTTGTTTGTTTGTTTTGCAATTACGATTGAAAATATATATATTAATAATTTTATTTTGGTTTAATATCATTTTTTATATGCAGGAATTTGTTTTTTTTTTACTTTTTATTATTAGTAATCGAAAACGAAATTAGAAAAAAATTCATATTATAAATATGAAATAATGAATGAACCCCACGTTTAATGATAATGGTAATGATATATGCATACATATAGTATCCAACGTTCGATAAAAAAATACCATAATAAAATGTTATGTAATTCTTATAGAATTTGATATTAATAATATTAATAATAACACGAAAATAAAAGCAAAAAAAAAGAGAATTAAACTTTTGCAAAATGAAAATTGTTGAAAAGAAATTTTCTTCAAATTTAATTATATCCTAGGAAATCGATGTTTTCTTTCTTTTCTTTTCTTTTCTTTTCTTTTTTTTTAATAAGAAAAAAAAATGGTTTTATATAAATGTTAGAATACCGATTATAAAATATAAAATAAATTCATAAATATTTGTAATAAAAATATGATAAAAATAATTATTAAAATTATATTGATAATAGAAAATGGAGTAATTATAATATTATACAATACATATGAATGGTATGCAAAGCATATTTTAATAATAGCAATAAGGAATTCGTAAAAATTAATATAAAAAATGAGATAAATATAAAATAATAATAATAAATTGAAGAAAAAAAAGACGATACATACAAAAATATAGAATTTTAATAGTAATAATAATTTTCTTGAATTGATTAATAAACGCTAATTACCTCAATAACGCAATTAATTAATTGCGATTATATACATAAATACAATATATACAATACTAATTAAATTTATACATTAATATTATTATATGTATAGTTATTAAAATTAAATAATTATAGTTGTTACCAAAATGGAGGAATACAACTTTAATTTCTCTATTCTTAAAAAAAGTTCATTATACAATATAAAACGTGGTCGATGGAAGTCATAAAAATAAGGTTAAGATTTTTGTTTTCTTGTTTTTTTTCTTCTCTTTCTTCTCTTTGTTTTGAAAAATATTTACAAATATTTTGTAATGAAGGCATGGTGGTGGGTGGGCCAACTTGAACTGACTGACTTTGGCATATTGTAGCCGTTGTGCTGCATTAGTCGGCAATAATTCTTGAAATTAATTGAATTTTGTATGGAAACATCCTCAAATCAAGTGTCAAATTGCGTTGTAGCGATGTTCTGGAGATGCCCAAATTGAGTTGACACTTTCGCGTTTAGCCTCCGCAGCTGAACAGATCGCTTAAATTTTTTATTTTTGGCTCCTCAAAACGAGGGTTATTAAGTTCCTTATTATTTTTTTTACTAAGAGAGGGTTATTATTAATATCTTCCGGAAGTAAATTAAAATTCAACAATTCTGACATGTTCTTGCACTGAGTATAATCTGCAAAAAAAAAAAAATATGCATTCTAAATCAGTCAGTTCAAGTTGTTCTACCCTGTACTAACTTCCGTTTTTATAGTAACACATATCGTTGTAGAAAAATTTCTACTTATAAGCATTTTTTGCTTTTTATGAATCCATCGATAAAATTGTAAGGTGTTTTTTACTAATAATATGGCAAAAAGCCAAGATGTTAGGATTATTTTATGAATTTTCATGTAGGGAAACATAAAATATATGTTTATAAATAATAAACAGGAAAAATAAACTAATAACAATCTATAAAAGCAGAGAGAGAAAAAAAATTGTTTAAATTTTTGCCTTGGTCCGATTCAGCATTATTCAGCAAAGTGGAACGAAATGAAATACGAAACATCAGCAGTTATCGGAGATACCTGTCGTTGAACATTTCAAAAAATTAATTTCTATAAAAATACGCGCACTTTTGCTATTTACATATAAAAAAACTGTCAAAAAGAAAATGTTTGAAATATGAAATAAAAATTACTTAAAAATTGCATAACATAATTTTTTTGGCGTTTATTATTTTGTTCGATCCTCGTACTTGATCGAATGTAGAAAAAACAGCTGACAAATTTTTGTTTGTTTTGACGTTTAGCTGAATCAGAATAGGCAACTGTAAAACAGTAAAGACAATTTGCATCTAAATTATTTATTCACATTTCAAATAAAAGTCATATTTTCGAAAAAATAAAATATTTTAAACTGAATTTTTTTTTCTTTTTATTGTAATATAGGTTTTTCATCTATAATAAAATATTTTTCAGCTCGAATTAAATATTTTTTAATTCAAATTCAATATTTTTTAATTCAAATTAAATTTTTTTTCATTTGAAATTTAATAATTTTTAATTGAAATTCAATATTTTTCATTCCAAATTTAATATTTTTTAATTGAAATTCAATATTTTTCATTCCAAATTCATTATTTTTTAATTCAAATTTAATATTTTTCATTCGAAATTCAATATTTTTTTATTGAAATTTAATATTTTTAATTCAAATTCAATATTTTTTGATTGAAATTCAATATTTTTTTTTTCAAATTCAATATTTTTTGATTGAAATTAAATATTTTTTATTTCAAATTCACTATTTTTTAATTCAAATTCAATATTTTTTTATTGAAATTAAATATTTTTTAATTCAAATTCTATTTTTTTCTATCAAATTCATTATTTTCAATTTTAAATTCTTTATTTTTCATTTCAAATTCAATCTTTTTAAATTCAAATTAAATATTTTTCGATTAAAATTCAATATTTTTTAATTCAAATTCAATATTTTTCGGTTAAAATTCAATATTTTTTATTCCAAATTTAATATTTTCCATTTCAAATTCAATATTTTTTCTATCAAATTCATTATTTTTTATTACAATTTCAATATTTTTTTATTTTAAATTCATTATTTTTTATTTCAAATTATTGTAAATTTTTTGTCATTTCAAAGGCAATTTTTGTAAAATTATATTTATTACACTGTTAAAAAAAATTGGAAATATAATTTTCTTAATTCCTCACTTGAAGTGTTGAAAAAATGGTCATTTTCGGGCAAAAATTATGTTAAAAAAATTTTTTTAAACGAGAAATTTTCTTTTTAAGGAAAATATCGAATTAGAGAAGGAAAACCTTTATATATATATATAAATATATATAAGCATTTTACGATAATAAAAATATAATTAATCACAAAAACAATTAAGAAAAATAAGAGAAAAATAATGAAAATTTGTCAAATTATTGTACGCGTATATCCACTTTATATATAAATTATAATTAATCATCACATTTTATATCGCATTTCACCTATGATAAATAATAATTATGTATATTACAAAAAAAACAAAACAAAACAAAAGCTTATCGAAATCATCCACCATTTAAGACTTAAAAAGAGAATTATTAAGAAAAAAAAACTATAATTCATAATAATAAAATTTAAAAAAAAATACTAAAATAAATGAAATTATATTCATAGTTTACGGAACAATTTTGTGCTTATATTAAGCGATTAAAATTTATAAATAAATAAAATATAAATTTTTAAGCGATCACAAAAAATCGAAAAATATTATTAGGAAAAATTGAATTTATTTTTAATATCGTAATTGGTTTCACATAAACGATAAATTATTTTACATTTTCCAATTAGAATAGCTTCTCAATGGATTTTTATTGATTTCTTCGATTAATTCTTTTTGTCATTTATTTATTGATCCCCGCTCACTGTCAATATTTGTTCATATAATTAAATTTTTTTTGTAGAATTTTTTCAATTCGAATTTTTAATACACATTATACATAATTAGGCTTAGGCTTTTAATATATTTTAACGCATATGAATATAAAAGAAATTAAATTAATTTAACTTTTAAATTTCGGAAAGAGAGTATTTTCTTTGCAGTTTTTAAAATTTTCAATTCGGGAGCTATTCTAAACAAATGGAAAATAGTAAAAACCTTTTTAATCGAATCATAAATGGTTCATCAAATTTTGTATTAATAAAAATTTTCATTTATTATTATAGGTTTATTGATGAGAAAAAGAATATTTTCGATTCTATTTTAAAAAGGAATATAGTCGAAATACTTTTAAAATATCGTTTATCAAATTGCGGAAGATGTCAATTGAATTGTTTGCAAAAGTTTTTGCTTGTCCTTAAAAAAAAAAAATATTTAAGTATCCTTGGAACAATATTTTATCATAGTCCTTTTGTTAAAATATTGTAAAAACAAAAGTTATTTATTTCGAAACAGAATTTCTCGAAATAAATAACTTCTGAGATGACTGACTTCGAGCACTTTACTTTTATTTATTTTACGTTTGTTTTTGTGGCAGTTGTTGACTGCCACAAAAAAACAAACAAATACAGATAAATAAACACAACAAATAATGGAATGTTTTAAGAGGATATTTTACTCATTTATATTCATTTTTTTTTTTAAAGTTTATGATTTCGGCAGGAATAAATTGTTTAGATATTTTCAAAAATATTCATTGCATTCGAAATTCGGTACAAAATTCTTTCGAATATTTTAAAAGTATTAAAAAAAATCTATAGTAATTGAAAAGATTATAAATATGAAAGAGCTTTTTTGAAACGTACAAAATAAGTTCGAAACCTTTTGTGAAATAATAGAAACGTGTATGTCAAGAAAATACTTATTATTCAATTATTATTTGAAATATTTCTTTGAAGGAAAACGAAAAACAACAAATGGAATAATAATAATAAACTCTGTAAACATTTGTAAGGTTTAAAAAAGGAGATGAAATCAAATTGATGGATGATTATGGAGCAGTCAATATTGGGTCAATTGTTTCTATAAAAAATTTCGACAATCTTTATTATCGGAAATTTACCGTTATTTAAATAATATAATAGATAAATATAGGGTATCCGACCAAATATCACGCAGAATTTGAATTTTGCGCAATTTGTGCGGTAAAGTGTTGCCAACGGGAAAAAATGACCGCGTGACAGCTGACAGTTCAGAGTTATGGAAAATGGAACGCTACACCAAAGAACGTAGCGTTTTCATTATTGAGCAAATATTTAAAAAAACAAAATCATCTTCAGTGAAGAGGCTCATTTTCATTTTGGTGGGGATTTGTGAAGAGATTAATCAAAAAATTTAGGGAGACTGGGATTAATTAGTGATCCAGAACACTGTAGCCGTCCTTTAAAAATTCGAAGTAGTTCGTAAGAGTCTTGCTGAGAGTCCAGTAATATCAATTCGACATCGTGGTCATGTATTGGATATTTCAAGAAGCTCTCTACAGTGTATTTTTATGGAAGATTTGCATCTTCATGCTCACAAAGCTCAATTGACTCCAAAACAGAAGCCTACTGACCACGCACAGCGAATGGAGGTCGTTAAATAGATTATAGAACAACAACAAGTGGATGCTGATTTTCGAACAATAGCATCTTCAGCGATGAGGCTCATTTTTCAGCGAAATTTCCGCATTTGGGGTTCAAAAAATCCACGAATGATTCTTCAGAAACAAATGCATCCACAACGCATACAGTCCGAGAAGCTCATTGGTCATGAATTGGATATTTCGAGAAGCTCTTACAAAGCTCAATTGACTCAACAACAGAAGCATACTGGCCACGCACAACGAATGGAGTTCGTTGAATGGATTATGTTTTTCGAACAAAATCTTCATCAGCAATGATGCCCATTCTTCACCGAAATTGTCGTATTTGTGGTTCAGAAAATCCACGACTGCTTCTTGAGAAATAAATGCATCCACAACTTGTTACTGTTTCGTGCGAATTTCGGAAAATTCTTCTACGAAAATGCGACGAAAATGCGGCTGGTCAGACAATAACAGTTAATGTGGCGACATTATAATCTAGTTTTTTGTACCTAAACTGCAAGATATCGACATGTGCTTTCAACAAGACGATGCCACATGCCGTACAGCCCGAAAAGCTCATTGGTCATGAATTGGACATTTTGAGAAACTCTTCATGCTTACAAAGCTCAATTGACTCAGGAGTTCGTTGAATGTATTATGTTTTTCGAACAAAATCTTCATCAGCAGTGAGGCTCATTCCCATCTTGATGGCTTGGTTAATCGACAAAATTGTCGCATTTGGGGTTCAGAAAAGCCACGAGTGATTCTTGAGAAACAAATGCATCTCCAATACATGTTTGGTGTGGATTTTGAAATGGATGTATGATAAAACCATTCTTTTTCGAAAATAGAAGTTAATCCAGCTTTTTTGAGTCTAAATTGTAACCTATGAAAGTCGACGGCATGTGGTTTGAACAAAATCGTAGTTCACGTGGGGTTATTACAGGTTTCAACAAGACATGTGGTTTAAAAAAGACGGTGCCTCACGTTTAGATATTACAGGTGCCCTAAAAAACATGCCCCACAAGTGCATGACTCATTTCCTCGGGACACCTTTTAGATAGAATTTTCTTTATCATTTTCGATAAATTTTCTTATTATAAAACAGAAATTGACTCTTCCGCAAAGATTTGTACTCTTTTATTCCTGTTTACAATTTGATTATTTTATATTTGTTTTTATTTGCAAATAACTTTAAAAAAAAAAAGATTTGTACTGTATATCATTTAAATGAAAACATTTTATAAAATGTACAATGTGCTGCTCGTCATCAATTAGAGCTATTTATAATAAAATAATATGCCTTAGCTTCATATAAATTCAAAATATAGAGAGAAAAAAATGTCCTGTAAACATATTATGATTAGAAAAAAATAAATATAAATTAATACTAATAATGAATAAAAATTCTAAATAGTTTTAGTTGTAATTTTATGTGGTTTTTTTCTGTTTTTTTTTTTTTTATAGATAATATTATCATTTAGAGAATCAAGCTTTAATTGGATATTAATCGATGTAAAATTATATATTTGAAGAAATCGATTATAATATATAGATTTTTTTTAAAAATTCTTTTAGATATGTACTGATGATGATGTAATAATTCGTAGAAAAAATTTATCGAAAGGAAAATGAAACACAATTAATTATTTTTAAAAGCTGTTCAAAGAAATTGTAATGTGTTAATATGTAAATGTTTTTTTTTAGAAGAGAAAAAAAAACTAAATTATAATAAAAATATAATTGGAGGTAAAAAAATACTCATCATTAGAGAATAATTAATTATTATATTGAATGGTATCTGGAATACGAAAGTAAATGCGATTAAAATGGAATTTAATTCGGAAAAGTGCAATTTATTCTCAGATAAGACTATAAAATATCAGAAATAATAGATTTCTAGATGATAATCGACGCGTTTTAAGAAAATGTTAACCGAAACCTTTTCCACCGAAATTTATACCATATATTGAAAATGCACAAGTATATAATTTTTATAATATACACAAATATATATATATGCATATAAGGAGAAAAGAAAAAAAATGTCCTTATGGTTTTATACTAATTCGCCAATGTTATCTTCTCTTCAATTCCATACGAAAACATCGATCCGTTAACATATTTATAAAATATATAACAGGATGAACAAATTCAAAATAAATATTTAAAAATATATCATAATATAATAAATAATATAAATACAAAAATACAAAATAATAATAATAGCGGAGAGGGGGGGGGGGGGGTAAACTGCGAATAAAAAAAGGATTGATTATTATCGAAGAGAAATTTATTATTTCTTGTTATTTTAATACAGAACTGATTCAGTGATTTTTAAATTTTTGTAATTTTAAAATATTTATTACAATATGTTTAAGTAACTAAAGCGAAATAATTAATAATAAAAAAAAAACAAGTATCTATAAAATAATAGTTTTTAGATTATACGACAAAAATACCAACAAAAAAAAAAAGGTTTATTAAAACCGTTCACAAAAAATATACATACTTTAAGGCTTTATGGAGAATAATAGATAAACTGGATAAATTTTACCATCGAACGAACATAAAAGAAATTATGTAACATTATTGACTACCTACATATACAATATATATACATATATATATAATAATAATATTATGATTGATATATCTAACTAAATAAATGAGTAAATAAATAATATACATAATCGTAAATGTAGTTTTGAATATTATCTTTTTAAGTTATTTTTATTTAGTAATAGATTCTTGTAAAACGTTTTCCTTTTTGTAAAAGATATTCAAATAAATTCATGATTATAAAATGTGTCCGAAAATTCACGCAAGAAGTAATTATTTCTGGGGCTGTACGGCATGTGGCACCGTGGTGTTGAAACCACGTGTCGTACACATTCATAACCTCTAATTTAGGTATAAAAAATGTATTAACTGTTATTGCCTGACCAGCTGCATTTTCGTAGAAGAATATTCCGATCATGCCTTCATCCCAAAATCCACACCAAACATGCATTGTGGATGAATTTGTTTCTCAACAATCACTCGTGGCTTTGCTGAACCCCAAATATGATAATTTTGTCGATTAACCAAGCCATCAAGATGGAAATGAGCCACATTGCTGATGATGATTTTGTGCGTGGTCAGTAGGCTTCAGTTCTTGAGTCAATTGAGCTGGAAGCACGAAGAGCTTTTCGAAATGTCCAATTCATGACCAATGAGCTTCTCGGGTTGTACGGCATGTGGCACCGTTTTGTTGAAACCACATGTCATCCACACCCATATCTCTTCCAATTTAGGCACAAGGAAATGGATTAACTGCCATTGCCTGATCAGCCGTATTTTCGTAGAAGAATAGTCCGATCATGCCTCCAGTCCAAAATTGTAGATTTTCTGAACCCCAAATGCGACAATTTTGTCGATTAACTAAGCTTTCAAAATGGAAATGAGCCTCATCACTGATGATGATTTTGTTCGAAAAACATTAGTACGCTTCAGTTCTTGAGTCAATTGAGCTTTGTAAGCATACAGAGCTTTTGGAAATGTCCAATTCATGACCAATGAGCTTCTCGGACTATATGGCATGTGACACCATTTTGTTGAAACCACATGTCCATATTTTGCAATTTAGACACAAAAAAACTAGATTATAAAGTTATTACCCGACCAGCCACATTTTTCGTAGAAGAATTGTCCAATAACGCCTCCAGCCCAAAATTCGCAACAAACAGTAATACGTTGTGGATGCATTTGTTTCTGAAGAATCAGTCGTGGATTTTCTGAACCCCAAATTCGGGAATTTCGCTGAAAAATGAGCCTCATCGCTGAAGATGATATTGTTCGAATTTGTCGTTCCATAATCCATTTAACGAGATCCATTCGCTGTACGTGGTCAGTAGGCTTCACTTCTTGAGTCAATTGAACGTTGTAAGCATGAAGATGCAAATTTTCCGTGAGAATACGCCGTAGGGAGCTTCTCGAAATGGCCAATACCTAACCACGGTGCCAAATTTATGTTCCTAAACTCTCAGCAAGACTTAAACGAACTGCTTCGATGTTTTAAAAGACAACAACAGACTAGTTGTTCCAGTCTCCCTAAATTTTTTAATTAATCCCCTCACAATTGATGAAGTCAAATAACTACTTCGACCATATTTTATATGAAAATTGCGAACTTTTGCTTCTAAACCTACATTATTTTTAAAATATTGCTTTGCTCTTTCGTATCGCACTCCATTTTTAATAACTCTGAACTGTCAGCTGTGACGTAGTCATTTTTTCCCGTTGGCAACACTTTACCGCATAAATGGCGCAAAATTCAAATCTATTTTATCTACGATATAAAATGTTCAGTTTTTTTATGATCTTCGACAATTTTTTTTAAGTCCCTAAGTTCGAATTAGTTTTCTTTTAGGGGACAGACATGATTTTAGCAAAGTTTTAAATATATTTGTATCCTTCTTGGCGATACTATTACCTCTAATAATGTCAATATTACTTTTTATAAAAATATGGCAGCAAATTTATGTAAATCACTATAAATTTGTTGAATTTTTGCTGTAAAACTTTCAAAAAAAAAATTAATAATGAATTTGATTAATTCCTTTCCTGAATAGTACGATTATGATTTTATATGAATTATTCCATTTCTTAAAATCAACAATTCTAATTCAAACACAAAAACTGCGGCTAAATAATACATACACAATAAAAATATAAATGTAAAAATATTATATTAGAAATAAGAGATGGAATATTAAATATTATGAATTTTATTCAATTTCATACTCATGAAGATATAATTTTACTGTCGGAATTGTTCGGTTGGTCCTATTAGTGGTGATGGCGGTGTTTAAATGTGAGAAGAGTTTCTGTTCAATTCTCATAACGCTGTAATTTGATATTTGCTTCTGTAACGCAATGATACAAAAGGAAAATTTATTACATAAAGTCTATAGCCTTGCTGCTCCCCATGGTCACTTTCACTTTCATTGAAATTATTTTGTGAATTTTTTATACGCTTTAATAAGAGCCAGAACAGATTTCGTTGCCTTTTAATTAAATTCAATTCAATTTTGCTGACGTAGTCAGTTTTGTTTTGAAATAAACCAACATGAAAACAATCCATATCATAGTGAATTTTTTTGTTGATAATTTACTTTAAATACAAATGCCCAATTGTTAATTAAAGATTGATTAAAGATAATAAACTAGAGACGAAATTCTTCTACTAGCGGTTGGTTGATGATCTTTTTTCTTTTTACAGCCCAGAATTTATTGCAATTGTCTTATTTGAGATAGATATGGGGACTTGCATATTAGTTCGGGGAAAAAAACTGCTGCATTGACCAATTCTTTGTGGTAACCAATAATACTATTCTCAGCAAATATATTCCGAAGCTTCTTTGTTATTTGTTATCGTCGCACCACCGTTCCAATGAAGAGCCGCATTAACAAAAGCAACAGTCACATAATCAGAATTGAAATAGTTTTTTTTCTGTTCGGTCAATACAAGAAACTATTGAATAAATTTGAGGTTAAATCTATTTTGGAAAATAATCCTGAACTTCTTTCTTTACTGGATAAAAAGATTCGATTTTTTTTTCCGATTAATTCCAATTTCGATTGAAACAAAATTGAAATGTGACAAGTGCCCATAAAAATGGAAGAAACTATTTAGACAAATTTACGGTATTTCTTCTATTTTTCATTTTATACTGAAAATAATTTCCACTCAGTACAGATTACCATATTTCGAGAAATTTGTAATTTCTTAGTTAAAAAGTAACTGTTTTGAAAAATGAAAAATTAATGGGAATTGTTAAAAAAAATTCGTTCTAGATTGATTACAGTTCTGCCATTTTGAATTTGTTTTCAATTCTACCATTTTTAAAAAATAAATAATTTCTAATTAAAAATATTTTTTCGAAAAATGAAAAATTTATTTCGTAACGTTGAGTTTTTGGTATCATTGCAAAATTGGTTTGAGGCATTACTAAAATTAATCGGAATTTTGAAAAAAAATCTCATTCGAGAATAACTTCAATTCTGACATTTTTAAAATATTTCCAATTCTGCCATTAATAAAAAAAGAAAATTCGTAATTAAAATAATTGTTTCGACAAATGAAAAATTTCGTTCGTATATTGACTTACAAAATTGCTTTGGGGCAGTACTAAAATTAATCGAAATTTTGAAAATAAGTCTCGTTCGAGAATAACTTCAACTCTGACATTTTTAAAATATTTCCAATTCTGTCATTTTAAAAAAAAAAAATAATTCCTATTAAAATAATTGTTTCGAAAAATGAAAAATTTCGTTCGTTATATATTTTATTTGGTATCAGTGCAAAATTGCTTTGTTGGCAGTACTAAAATTAATCGAAATTTTGAAAATAAATCTCGTTCTAGATTGACTTCGATTCTGCCATTTTGAATTTGTTTTCAATTCTGTCATTTTTGAAAAATAAATAATTCCAAATTAAAATAATTGTTTCGAAAAATGAAAAATTTCTTACGTCATTTTGACTTTTTGGTATCAGTACAAAATTGCTTTGAGGCAGTACTAAAACTAATTGGAGTTTTGAAAATAAATATCGTTCGAGATTGATTTCAGTTCTGCCCTTTTGAATTTGTTTTCAATTCTGCCATTTTTGAAAAATAAATAATTCCTGATTAAAATAATTGTTTTGAAAAATGATTAAAATTTCTTACGTCATATTGACTTTTTGGTATCAGTACAAAATTACTTTGTTGGCAGTACTAAAATTAATTGAAATTTTGAAAATAAATCTCATTCTAGATTCACTTCAACTCTGCCATTTTCAAAATGTTTTCTATTCTGCCATTTTTGAAAAATAAATAATTCTTAATTAAACTAATTGTTTTGAAAAATTAACTTTTTGGTATCAGTACAAAATTGCTTTAAGGCAGTACTAAATGTCAGAGTTGACATCAATCTCGAACGAGATTTATAACATCGATCGATTAGCGAAATTCGAATGTGGCTATAAGGAAATTACACAAAAATCAATGATTACGGAAGAAAGAAGAAATAAATTCAATTATTGTATAATTGCTAAAGTTGAATATATCATTAAAGATTGTAAAATTATTAAAAGCAATTTTGAAATGATTTTGTGAATAAAATTTAATTCAAATTAAATTTAAATTATATTAAACGAACGATTATTTATTTATGTTCGTTCGTTTATTTTTTTGAAATTAATAATTACAAATATTATAAATTAAACAAGTACTCGTATTTAAGGACATACAGAAATTTGTTTTATTTCTAATTCATTGTAAATAAACAAATGAAGAAAGGACTGTCACTTAGAATGAGATACCAAAAATTTCTTAAAGATTTCCATATATTTTTTTGTTATCAAAATCATTTCTCATAATTCAATAATTGAATTCAGATTTATTCAATAAATTTCATATTTCCTTTATTATTATTATTATTATTTTTTGTAAGGAAACATAATAGTTTCAAAAAATCTATATCGTTCACAATCATATTTTGCAATTTCGGCACACAAACCTAGTATCATGTCGCTTCATTAACTGTTGTTATTACCTGAGCAGCTGTATTTTCGAAGAAGAATGGTCCGATAATACCCACAATTCAAAATCTGTTGAATAACATTAACACGTTGTGGATGCATTTATTTCTCAAAGATCAGTCATGGATTTTCTGAACCCCAAATGCGGGTCTATTAACCAATCCATCATGATAAAAATGAGCCTCATGCCAAATCTTAATTATGGTATTTTTAAAATATTGCCTAACCGCATGAAAATGTCATTTTTTAGTACTCCATTTTTAATAACCCTAAACTGTCAGCTGTCACGCTATTTTTTTTTTCGTTGGCAACACTTTACCGCAAAAATGGCGCCAAATGCAAATCTTGCGTGCTATTTGGGACACCTTTTATTGAATATATTTATAAAAAGAACCAACACTGTTGGCATTTTTATTTAGTTAAAAAGGAGAAATATTTTTAAATTGTATTAAAATAATGATTTTGACTTAAAATTAATAATAATACAATATAACAAAAATTATTACATATAAGTTCAATTTAGTTTTATAAGAAAATGACAAAATTCTTAACTTTAAGATTTCCTTTTTTAACTTATAAATAAAAATATAATTAATGCACAGACAAAAAAAACGGGAAGAGAGAAATATTATATAAAATGTATTGGAATAAATTGTTATTATTATTAATTGTTGTGTAAAAATTTGTATATAAATAAGAAATAAAATTTATATTGCAGAGAAAGAAAATTGACAAAATGGAAGAAAAAAAAACTAACCGAAATTGTAGCATTATTTTATTTAATTTCTATTTTAGAATTGACATAAAAAATTATTACGAATGGCATAAATTAATTTTGAATTTTTTGTATTATTTATATTTGAGAATTTTAGATTAATTCATAGAAAAATAACGTCCTAATTTCTCTCCAATTCGTATCAAAATTAAGGATGACAATGAATAAAACTCTGCCTTTACTGAATGAAAGTTCTTGAATACCTTAACTTCACAATTCCATGGTAGTCAGTCACAGTCCCTTGTCATTTCTCATTGAATTAAAATGTAGGAAAAGTTTTTTTTTTGTTAACTTTCTAAGGTGAGATTTAACAAAACTTTGCAATTATGGAAAATAATTCTCGATTTTGAGAAGTGGATCGAAAGCTAATCCTTTTGGGATTTATTGTGTGTTTTTTTTCTTTCAAAAAATTATTATTTTTGTTTTGTTGCGCAACATTCCTTTTAAAATATTCGTCGGCTTATAGACGCAATCGACGACGCATTCTTGTTTGTTGTTGGGACACAAATGCCTGCTGATGTTCTATCCAATTAACTTTTGTCATTCGTAAAATCAATCGTTAACATTAAAGATTAAAAAGGAAGGAAGAAAACGGCTTTAGTAATCATAATTAAACGAATATTTGTCAGCATAAGCGTCGGTTTTATGTGTTAGAGCTTTAATGCCTCTGCTTCTCTTGGCTGCTTTTTGACTGTGAATTCGAGTGATAAATGTCGGAAGAGTAATGAATGGAAACCTTGAAAATTTCTTATTACATTAATTAGTCAACAAGGAGAAATTGGGTGGAGGAAAGATGGTAGCGAACAGCACTGTACAAATTCAATTCTGTCAGGTGTTACTCTTACATATTTAATTCATCAAAATGGTTTATTTCCTTTTACTAATTAACTTGAAATTACCTTGCTCAGTTAAAGCTGATTCTCTGTTTAATTATAGAAATTCCTACAACGAAAAAATGTTTTCATATAATTTTTTTTTTTTTTAGGAACATTTTATCTCCTTAATATAATTGCTTTAAAAAATTCGAATTTTACAAGAAAGTAGATAAATAATTGATAATACAATGATGAATTCTTCTTCCTTTATTTTAGTAGCAATTATTTTTTCTTATTTAACGAATATTATTAATTATTGATGAAATTCTATCTATTTCCGATCCCAACTAAAATGTACGAGTCCCAAAATCATGTGAAATTAAAGAGTTTTTTTTGCATAAGGGATTATCCAACATTTAAATAGCTGCCACGAGACTTCTTTAAGGACTCGATTATTTTTAAGAAAATTTTTAATTACTTTTTCGGATATTTCGGCTTTGTAATTCGGGGTCATTACTTGACGGATGTTGGTTTTTAAACTGTTCTTAGTTGCGTATCGCATGATCTTGGAAGCCAATTGACTATAGAAAATTTTCGCATTTACGCATCCTGGTATGGTGCACTCAGAATTGACCGAAATATGGGCCAATAATACCTTCAGACCAAAATGCCCACACGAGACAATCAGTTTTGGCGGATACAATGGCTTCACAATTATTTTCGGTTATTTACCAAAAGTACATCAGTTTTGCTTATTGACGTATTCACCAGGCAAAAAATGAGCCTTGCCATTTAAAGAAAATTTTACTGGATGTAAAACGAGCAAAACTGGGCTACGTTTTGTAAAATTATTTTAAAATATGAAAAAAAAGAAGACATAATAAAAATGGCGTACCTAAACTAAATAATTGCCGTTCTTGATCACATATACGTTCGACATCTGTCATTTTGACAATACTGTGCTTTCCGTACCACGTTTTGGATAACCCTATACTACCTCTTTTCGACTCATTTTAAAGACACTTTTTTTTATTTTTAGACAGTAATTTTTTAAATTATTAATTAATAAATTTCCAAAACTGATTAAATATACAGAATATTAAATATTTAATATTTCCTTCCCTTATGGAAAAAGTGCTATTCTTAGAACATTTAAAAAAAAATCCCTTTCACTAAAATACGTTTACTTCTTGGTATTCGTCAAAAATTTCCAATTCTATTTTAAAATAACAGAAAAAATATCATCTTTAATTGATTAAGGATTTATAATTAAATTTATAATATTTGCTGGTAAATATTATAGAAGAGAAGAAATCCGTTCAAAAGTACCAAAGAAAATAATTCGAAATTCATAATAATTTCTCCTTTTTTTTTTTTTTTTTTAAAAAAGAAAGTTATCCGAAAAATCCAAAAGCAAACCTTTTACGCTTAAACGATTGCTTTTAAATAAAGCCAATTTTTGTTTATTATTAAATTTTCCAAAATTTAGAAAAAGTAAATTTCTTCTTCGATAGTAAAAAAAACCCTGCTAATAATCCGCTTACATAGAAATTTAAAATTTCTGCCAAAAATAAATTTTTTTATAAAATAATAAAAAGAATTATGTATAATAAAAATGGCGAACCTAAACTAAATAAATGCTACCATTGATCATGTATAATACGTTTGACATCTGTCAAATGGCAATACTGTACTATTCGTACCACGTTCTGGATAACCCTATACTACCTATTTTCGACTTAATTTAAATGCACTTCTTTTATTTTAAGACAGTAATTTTTTTTTGTTTAGTTCATAAATTCCTATTTCAAAAGCACCCAAGAAAAACATTCGAAATTCATAATAATTTCTCCTTTCTATGGTAGAAAAAGAAAGTTATCCGAAAAATCAAAAAGAAAACCTTTTACCCTTAAACGATTGCTTTTAAATAAAGCCAATTTTTGTTTATTATTAAATTTTCAAAAATTGTAAAAGTAAAATTCTTTTTCGATAGTAAAAAAAAAAGTTGCTAATAATCCGCTTACATGGGAATTTTAAATTTTCCTTTCTACCAAAAGTTAACTTCGAAAAGTAAGAACGAACGAAAAATAACGTGATCCTCTCGACTTGGACGAATCCTGAAGTAAATTTCATATTCAACGAATGCTAGCAAAAAAAACCTGGTAACGATAAGAAACTAAAAATTCGGAGAAAAGTTTTCGACTGGCGGAAAATGTCTTTATCGCATCTTCATGTATCACTAACAAGATTATATTATCCTGGAATTGTTGTCCCAAAGACGTACAGACAACAATTTGCATGGGGGGAAGGGTACCGATTTTTTTTTCTTCTGGAAAGCAATTTACTTTCATTTTCGATAATTTCATTTGTTGCCAGGACAATTGGCAGCAGTGCATGTTGTCAGCTTTTTGCGATTCCATTCTTGCTTTATTTTTATACTTCGCACATTGTTGTTGGGAGTGCACTTACCCCACCTACTACTATTTCTCAATCCATTCGATCAATAGACACAGATTAGGCAGCTATTTCCATACAATTATGAATGTCGACAGCATTATCTGACCATTCAGTCAGTCAGCAAGAATCGATGCGTAGACAAGAATTTTCCCACGTTATTTTTAATACACGATTTCATGCAAGAAATAAACCTTACCATCTCCTCTTCTTCTCCCCCTCCCACCACCCCCTTCAAAATACTTGTAATAGTAGGAAAATTTAAAAATAAATCAAAAATGAATTGTCCTTTCTCTTTCGTTGGCCTGAAAACCAACACGAAAAACTTTCATGCTCGTTGAAAATGTTCCATTTCCATTACTCCAGAAGCGAGCTGGTTTTTTGTTTTTGTTGTGGGTGGATTGGGTCGGGTTGTCCTCACATCCGTGGGAAAATCAATATTCGCATCCTTCCAATCCTCAACTATTAAAATGTCTTCAGAGAGAAAAACGAACCACACTGAAATGGTGTATATTCGCCGATGCAATGGTGTGAGTTTCATCCAGTTTATGGTGGTGGTCGTTGTGTAAGAGTTCACTTTCCTTTTTCGATTTTCTTTTCTCACCACTAGTAACACATATAAGAGCGTAGGCACAATGAGTTGTTTCGACCGACCGCCCTCACAACAACGTGTTCGTAAACGATTACGTAAAACAGGAACGCGATTCTCTCTCGACTTCCAATAAAAATCTTGGAATAGTAAATTTCCCCTTGCATATGGAATTTCCTTCCATTGAAAATATTCATTCACGTATTTTCCGAAGAGATTCAGAGCGAAAAGAGAGTTTCTTGTCCTGTCTCTCAGAACGAGTGGGTGCATCCTTTCATATTTGTGTGTATACCCAAAAGTAAAAAGAAAAAAAAAATCTAAATTTAGAAAAATCGAAAATATTTGAAAAGGACGAAAATGAACATTTTGGAGAAACGAGAAAATATTAAAAGAAAAAATAAACAGACCGACGAACACTATTGATGCAAAGTAGAATTAGGGTTTCTCTGATGGGTTTGCGGTTTGTTTAAGGACTTAGAACGGGCAAAGCAGAGGTTTCTAGATTGGATCGGATAGGATATATGATAGGTTATTCGATAGTATCTTTTCAGAATGAATTTTTTTTTTTGGTTGTATTTGTTGAACGATTTCCATTTCGATGCTGGTTGCCGAGTATCGAAACTTTAAGAATGGAATTGGATTTGGTCATTTGCTATAAAATAATTTTTTTAAAGTAACTGACCTAAAAATGGTGACTACTATATTATTTACTTAGCTCTCTTTAGTCGGTTTTCGTCTTATTTGTGTGCTTGTATAGTAGACAATTTTCGTTTTGTGGAGAATAGATGAAAACTTACACGAACAGGCGTCATTGATGCGAAAAGTGGTTGATTCTGTATGGTAACTAATGAGCCAATTCTCTAGTCTATCCCCTGTAAAAGAGTCTACATGAATATGCGATAATTTATTGCTATCAAAGTGAATATGATCGTCGTTTTTTACCTGTTAAATTGTTATTAATGTCGGCTAATATAGAGAATTTATGTTCATGTCAGATGTTCAACAACAATTTCTCGGTTTTTCCGGACCCATTCTAGATTATAAACATTTACGAGATAGTTGGATACGTTGCGAATGGGGGGGAAATTTCGAATCGATAAGAGGCCTCAATTAAATCTTAATTGATTTGTTTCGGAATATTCGGAAGTTTATGTGTGGCACTCACCTTTTAAACGATTGTAAACTATAAAATTTCACTAATTTTCAAGATAGCGGAGAACATTTGGATAAAAGGACAATTTGTGGCTTGTCACGTTTGAATAGGCAATATTTTTCTATATATGAAAAGGTTGTCCCCAAAAAATCGCGTAAGAAGTAATTTGGATACAAAATACAGGATTATGTATGGAATAGGATGTCGGATAAATGGCCCCCACGGCTTTACTTGAAGAAATTTTCCATGATCTTTTTGCATAAAAATGTGTTTGAATTTTGTTGATACAGTGCTGTCATAGTAGGCGTGGGTGGTCGTGAGTTTGTTGGCATAAATCTTAGACTTAAAAAACCACCAAAGAAAAAAATCCAAAAAACGGGAAAGTTGTAAGACCAGAAATTGAATTATTTCTCGGGCTGTGTGGCATGTGGCACCGTCTTGTTAAAATCACATGGCGTCCACATGTAATTTAGGTACAAAAAACTGGATTATCATGTTGCCCCATTAACAGTTATTGTCTAAGCAGCTGCATTTTCTAAGAAGAATGGTCTTATCATGCCTTGAATCCAAAATCCACACCAAACATGTATTGGAGATGCATTTATTTCTCAACAATCATTTGTGGATTTTCTGAACCCCAAATGCGATAATTTTTTCAATTAACCAAGCCATCAAGATGGAAATGAGCTTCATTGCTGATGAATATTTTGTTCGGAAAACATAATCCATTCGACGAACTATATTCGCAGTGAGTGCTCAGTAAGCTTCACTTCTTGAGTCAATTGAGCTTTGTACGCACGAAGAGCTTCTCGAAATGTCCATTTCATAACCAATGAGCTTTTCGGATTGTAGGGCATGTGGCACCATTTTGTTGAAACCACGTGTCCTTCACATCCATATCTTGCAATTTAGGTGCCAAAAACTGGATTACACATATCGCCCCATTAACTGTTATTGTCTAAACAGCTGCATTTTCTAAGAAGAATAGTCCTATCACGCCTCCAGACCAAAATCCACACTAAACATGAATTTGGATGGATTTGTTATTTGTTTCTCAACAATCACTCGTGGGTTTTCTGCACCCCAAATTTTCTTAGAAAATGCATCATGATGAAAATGAGCCTCATCCATGAAGATGATTTTGTTCGAAAAATCAGCATCCATTGTTTTTGTTCCATAATCCATTCAAAGAACTCCATTCGCTATACGTGATCAGTAGGCTTCACTTCTTGAGTCAATTAAACTTTGTAAGCATGAAGCGCCTCTCGAAATGTCCAATTCGCAACCACGGTGTCGAATTGATGTTCCTGGACTCTCAGCAAGACACTCACGAACTGCTTCGATGTTTTAAAGCACGGCTTGTGTTCTGGATCACTAATGATCGAGTCTCTCTAAATTTTTCAATTAATCTCTTCAACAAGCCCCACCAGAATGAAAATGAGCCTCTTCA
This sequence comes from Atherix ibis, assembly GCA_958298945.1. Taxonomy (NCBI): domain Eukaryota; kingdom Metazoa; phylum Arthropoda; class Insecta; order Diptera; family Athericidae; genus Atherix; species Atherix ibis. The sequence continues at coordinate 101,652,570 of OY282607.1, read as the reverse complement.
ATGAAGATGATTTTGTATGAGCTGTAGGTGTCCAACCTTCATTATTTATAAAATATTTGTTCAACAATGAAAACGCTACGTTCTTTCGTGTAGCACGTCATTTTTTATAAACCCTAAACTGTCATCTGTCACGCGATCTTTTTTTTCCCGTTGGCAACACTTTTTCTCGAATTTATTATGATTATTCCATTTCTACTTTTCTTTCAAATAAGATTTGAATAACAAGTATTTTCTTGACAATTTTATTATTTCTCAAAAGGTTTCGAATTGTTGCTCTAATCATATTTATAATTTTTTTAATACTAACCCTTTTTTTCAATACTTTAGATTTTTTTCCGTTGGCAACACTTTACCGCACAAATGGCGCAAGATTCAAATTCTGCATGATATCTGTTGGGACACCCTATATTTATCTATTATATTATTTAAAATGGTAACTTTCCGAAAATAAAGCTTTGGAAATTTGTTATAGAAACAATTAACCGAATATTGAGTATTGCATAATCATCAAATTGAGTTCATCTGCGTTTTAAAACCTTACAAATGTTTACAGAATTTATTATTATTACTCTCCATTTCTACTTTTCTTTCAAATAATAATTGAATAATAATTATTTTCTTGACATTTTTTATTATTTCTTAAAAGATTTCAAATTTAATTTGTTCGTTTCTAAATGGCGCAAAATTCAAATCTTGCGTGTATTTTTGGGACACCCCCTACAGTATATGAAAATTCAATAATATCCCTTTTTTCTTCTTTTTTTTTGTTGTAAATAATTTATTGTCATTTTTTTTTTGCATTTTTATTATTACTATTGCTAAATATAAATTTTTTTTTATACGAGTATATATAAAATTTATATTGTATGCCATTCAAGAAAAATTTATGAAAATTTATTTTTTAGAGAGAATATACCGAAAGCGAAAACCAAACAAAATCGATTCAATTATTAAAAAAAAAAAACAATAGCAATAAAAGAGAAAATAATAATTAACCATAATAAATTTATTTATATAAAATTGATTTATATTAATTAATTAATAATTGTTTTTTTTTCATTTATAAAGATTGCCGGTGGAGGGTTTATACCACGTGCACCGGAAATTACCATAGACGACACGGAAACAAATGATTTTATGAACGATCAACAGATGTCAACGAAAAACGGCAGTTTTACACGGCAATTACACTGCGAAACATCACCTGTCCATCTGATGCGTATTTGTGGTTCTAATCCCTTGATTGGAGGTGTGGGTATGTTGCCATCACCGTTGATTGAGGATGAGTGTGGTGGAGATGGAAGGCCACCAATATTATCGGAAGTCGGTTGCGATCCAGCTCCGTTGGCTAACAACAAATTAACGAAGCGTTTCCCATCCAACGTTATGTCAGCGTTGATAGACTGTGACACCCAGGATAGTGACAGCGGCGTCGAATGTGGCAACTATCCAATTGGCATTAACTCTCCCAAAGTTTGCTATAAACATAAAGACATCCTATTGCCTGGCGATCGCGTCGATAAAAGTCCACGTGTTGACCTGACTAGAAATTCAAATATGGAACCGGACGGTGGTGGCGAAACGATTATCAACAAAATGTGTATCAATGACGGCGAAGCAGTGGTGGCGAACCCAGCAAAAGAAGCGCCCCTACAACGTGACAAAAATCTCTTCTCAAACTTTATGGACACTGACGATCCACTCTGCTCTCCATTTCTGCTCGACTTATGTGGAGACGATTACACAATAAATGTTGAACCAATTATAGCCGATTTGATACCAGATACCGAATTAATAACTGACCTCATAAATCAGTGGAGGTCCCAAATATCCTAATAAAAATTTAAAAAAAACAAAAAACTTTGACAATTTTCCTTATTAATTTGTGTTTTTTTTTGTTTTTCTTTCTTTTTTTCTTATATACATTTTTATTTTATTGCATTTTATTTTAAGATTTGACACTAAATCAAATAATGTTAAGTGAATTTTTATTTATAGAATCGATAATTTATTATAAAAATGTATGTATTCTCTTTGGTTTTTTATTCTGTTCTATTTAGTAATGAAATTTTTTTTGTTTTGTTTTTTTTTTTTACTATAAGAGTGTCTCTAATAGGTTTAAAAGAAAAGGGTATTTTTTTTTAAATGAGTAAAGATATTTTATGCCTGAATAGATTCTTGCGAAACTGTTTAGGAAGAAAAGTTTAAGAAAAGAAAGGCAACTAAAAATTTTTTAATGTGTAAGAGAAGAGGAAATATCCTTTGAAAAATTGCTCATAGTATCACAAAAACAAAAAAAAAAACAAAAAAACAAAAAAAACATTTTCATTTTAATTGTAGATTTAATTAAAAATGGAAACTAAACATTTTATTATTAGTAGAATATGGGAAACCATTACACTTGAGAAGAAAAATATATAATATAATTAAATTTATACTACAAAAAAAGCATACAATATAAACATATAAAAATATTTAAAAAAAATAATATTAAAAATAAAAAAAACAAAAAGAAAATGTAAAAAAAATAAAATTTTTATATTTTTAATAAAATTGCAACGTTGCCTATATAAATACGAAACAAATTTTCGTGTGTATTTTATTTATTTAAAGTTTTTTTTGTTGCTTCTAATTAGAACAAAAAAAAACGCAAATTAATTAAATTTACAATAGAAAAATTATACAAATATTTTAAGTAAAACAAATATAAACAACAAAAAAAAATATCACCCTAAACACATAAGAATACAATTTAAAAAGGAAAATTATTATTAAAACAAAACACAAAAAAATATGATTTATTTTATATTGTATTTTTTCATGAAAAGTTGCAATGATATTTAGTATAAGTAAAAAAGATAGAATTGGATACGATTCTCGTAATCATTTTTAATCTAGAAGCTGGTGGAGGAAGAAATTTTTTTCAATATTTTATTAAATAAAAATATACAATTTTAATTTTTTTTTCAGATTTTTAATAATAAATAATATCATAAAAATTGATACAGAAAATAATTTTATACAGAAATTTATGAAATTATCAAAAAAAAAAAACAAAAATACAATTATTTTTATAATTAAACTTGCAAAAGAAAAAAAATAAATTTATTATGTATAGCAAATAAAATATATTTATACCATAGATAACTATTATTACAGTAAAGAAGAAAACAAAAACTATTAGCATAAAAATAATAAGAAAAAAAGTCTATTTAAATTTGATATTATATAATTTTTTTTTTTTTTTGAATAAATTATGTTTGGAAAATTTGATTAATGTTAGAGGAAGAATAAATATTTGATGTAAAATTATTTTGCTGTTGTAAGGTTTTGTTTGAAATGATAACGAACTTAATTGATGAAATGTCAAAAGATGTGTACCGAAATTTATCAGAAGCAAAGAATGAGATGGAAAAACAATATAAACACACGTTAAACCTTAGATTATGGTTTAGATCATAGAAGAAGTGTGCAAATTTTTTCTAGAGTATGCACACATTTGCCAAAAATAACCTTTTACGAAAAATTTCCTATTCTGAAATAAAAACTTCCTATTTACTATCGTTATTCTTCAAATAAACTATTTATTCAAATGGATACTTGTTCGTAAACTATTTAAAATTTTATAAAACCGCCTCTAAACGTGCACTTCGCAATAAGTGTCAACATAAAGCATAAAAAAAGTATGCAAGCATTTCGGTAAGCTACCACATTATGAAAAATGGCGTGTTTGAAAACTCTCCGAAAGTCTATAAAATAAAGGCGCTCGATATTTATAAAATAAATAATTAATCTAAAATACAATTGGATTTAATACCATAAATCGTGTTTAAATTATATTTTTCTATGGAATAAGTGAGTTAAAATGGGATATTAATTATGCTTTTAGAATTCAAAAAGTTTCCTGTTACGAAAACTAGATGTCAGTGGGTGTCATGTCTATGTAAAAAAAAATCCATACAAAAGTATGCAAGCATTACGTTTTCTCGCCGCTTTTCAGCTTAGATTATAGAAGAACTGGGGAATACGCCTATCTACACAAAAAATCTGTTCAAATTTTTTTGTTGATTAAATTAGTAAGATATGGCGTAAATCAGTGGGGGGGGGGTGCAATTTTAAACTTCAGCATGCGATTTTTTTCTAATTAAATTCCAGTTCTTTACTAAAAAGTTCACTAAAAAAATACTAATACCGCCATCTATTTAATTTAATAATTTGCTAATAGCGCCATCTATCAACATTAGTTGCAAATAAAATGTTACTTTTTAAATTTTCAACAAAAAAAAACACCGAAAAATTGCAAAACTGTATAAAATCATGTATTTGAATCGATAAATCAATTCTTTCCAATTTACTTTTTAAAGATTATTTACATATAAATGTTGGTCACAACCATGTTTTAGGTGATTCCAGCGAGAGGGTCAAATTTGAACCCATTTTTCGAGCATCTCGATTGGTATCTTGCTAATACCATGTGTAATGTTGTCTTCCAAGGCTGCAAGTGACGCTGGTTTATTGGCATAGACGAGTGAGTTCACGTAGCCCTATAAAAAATAGTTTAGAGGCGTCAAAGCGCAGGATGTAGACGACCAACTCACCGGTCCGAAACGTGAGATAAATTTCTAATCAAACTCATCTCTCAAAATGTCCATTGTTTCACGTGATGTGTGGCATATAGAGCCCTCTTGTTGAAACCACATGTCGATCAGATGCAGTTGTTAATTTTGGGCAAAAAATCGAAATCATCGACCGATAGCGGGGGCTATTGACGGTAATATTACGGCCAGAGTCATCTTTAAAGAACTACGGACCGACGATTCCACCGGCTCGTAAACCGCACCAAGCAGTGCATTTTTCGGGGTATAATGGCCGATCTTGTTTTTCCTTTGGTTGTATACCAGCCCAAATATGAAAATTTAGCTTATTCACATACGAGTACCTAATCGAACCAGAAATGAGCTTGGTCGCTGAACGCAATTTTTTGGTAAAATAACGGATTGTCCTCAATTTTGGAACTATTTTACACTCGCTGAATCTGTATTTTATATGCTCTCAAACTAAGACCTTTACGTGAAATCTTGCACATATCCGAGTAACACAATCCCAATTGCTTTGAACAGCGACGAATAGACAAATCGCAGTCTTCACCAACACTAGACGCTTAGGCGGTAATATTTCCCTCTGTACGCACTCTTAGCAACCCGTGTGGTTGGTGGTTTGATGTCCGATAGTGTAAAATTACTGCGTAATACATTTTTTTCTCAGAGCCACTTAATTTGTTAATCAAATTCAATAATTTGGAAGTGTTGTTCAGGTGTAAGTTTTTCCATGATGAAATGGCAATGCTAACTGAGTACTTTTAACTTTGACACATGTCACGTGTGATCTGTCAAAAATAAAAACCAAAATCAACCGATTTTAGTGAAATTTTTTTTAAAAAGGCCACCCACCACTGACATATATATTGTTTCTGTATTGTGCAAGTGTGTGTGTGCGCTCTTCCGAATGGATTTTCGAAATAATTGAACAGAATCTAAACGTAAAAAAAATATCGTGAATACTTTTCTACCGAAACCGTCAGTTGACGTAGTGCACTTTCAGTCGTGTTTTTGGAATTCCATTCAAAACTGACAACAGCAAAAAATAAACACTTTCACATATTCCAAAAAAAACAAAAAACATTTTTTTATGATTTTTTTTGTTGTTGAAATTTTCCACAAAATGGTTTATTTTTATTATAATTTTTTTTTATCGGACGAATTAATATCAACGATGACGATACGGAATTGAATGTAAGAAATAAAAAATATATTATTTGTCTCTATTTTAATATAATTTAACATTTTTTGTTTTTTGATTTGTTATAGAATTAAGAATTTGTATAAAAGAAAAATTGTTTTTTAGAACATTTACGATTATAAAGAAATTATACAATAATAATAATAATTATTATTTTAAAAGTAGAAGCTATAAAATGAAAAAAAAAGAATTAAGCAATAAAATTAAGACCATTCATCATTATCAAGCAACAAATAAAACGTAACCGAAATGTGTCTCTGTCTATTTTGTTTAATTGAATAAAGATGGCGTTTGCAATGATTAAGAGAACGACAAATAAATACGAAACGGTTATTATTGTGCAATTGTTTCTTGTTGAAATTATTTTTAAAAATTGTATACAAAATTTTATTTTGTATAAAGAAACAAGTAAAGAGAAAATTGACGCTGTTGTATGGAAAAAAGTTTAATATTAAATTCTAATAAAAAATAAAACACAAATTTATATATAAATGTATATAAATAATACATCCATGCATGGCGTTTAGCTTGTAGTTTAAATGTTATGTAAAAAGAATATTATCTCTATTGAACATTTATATAAATACAAAAAAATATACAAAAAGAAAAGAAAACAAAAAAATAATAACGAACACATTTTCTCTAGTTAATAAGAAGTTTTTCAAGAGATTATTAAATTTTTGATTATAATTAATTTGATTATCTTTGTATATGTTGTTGTTTTTTTTTGGACATTGTTCCTAAAACAATTTACTAGCAACATTTATATTTTATTATTATATAATTTAAAAATAAATTTAATCAATGGTAAAAACACCACATAATTAAAAGAAAACAAACAAAACAAAACAAATTCAAAATTTCTTTTACACATTATTATTATTATTATTATTATTATTATTATTATATTTTTCTTTAATGCATGTATGATTATTAATAAATAAATAAATAAATAAATTTCTTTTAAATTATGTGAAAATTAAATATTTTTATTACAACAAGTGTGACTCTACAACTCTAAAATAAAAAAATTATCATTTTTCAATTAATTTTAGTAGTACGAGGTCTGTTCAAAAAGTACCGCGAAATTTGTGTTTTTTTTCAAAAATTATTTATTTATTCATAAATATCTATTTTGTCCCCTTCAAAGTAATCCCCACCATATATTATACTCTTGTGCCAACGTTTTTTCCAATCCTCGAAGTACTTCAAAAAATCATTTTTTGTAATCTTGTTCAGCTCCTTCTTCGATGCCATCTTTATCTCCTCACTCGTAGCTTAGCGTCGTCCTTTCATGGGGCTCTTCAGTTTCGGGAACAAGAAAAAGTCACATGGGGCCAGATCTGGGGAATACGGTGGCTGCGGCATTATTAGTGTGTTGTTTTATGGCCAAAATGGCCCAAGGCCAATTTTTGTTCTTCCACAAATCCGGGTGTTTCTGGTGGATTGCTTCGCCCAAATTGCGCAAAACTTGCAGGTAATATTCCTTATTGACCGTTCTACCCTGTGGCAAGAACTCATGATACACCACGCCCAGTTTGCAATCGAAGAAAACTGTAAGCAAAACCTTCATGGCATTGTTTTTTCGGTCTTGGCTCGTGCGGCAGCTTCCATTGGGATGATTGAGGTTTGGTTTCCACGTCATAACCATAAACCCATGATTCGTCACCAGTTATGACCCTCTGGAGCAAATTTGGGTCGTCGCGGACAGAGTCTAACACCTCCTTAGCAATGTTAATGCGATGCTGTTTTTGGTCGAAATTGAGCAGTTTTGGTACGAATTTCGCGGCGACCCGTCTCACGACCAAATCATTGTTAAAAATCGAATGGCACGAGCCAATCGATATGTTTAAGTTCTCAGCAACTTCTCTAACGGTGATTCGACGGTTGGCCAATACTATTTACTTCACTTCATCAATGTTTTCGTCTGTTGTTGACGTGCTCGGGCGTCCGGCACGCTTTTCGTCGTTCACATCTTCTCGGCCCTCTGAGAACATTTTGTACCAACGATAAACGTTGCTTCGGTCCAAGGTAGCTTCATCATATGGTACAGTCAATATTTGGAATGCGTTCGCGCAATTAATTTTGGTTTTCACACAAAATTTGATACAGATTCTTTGATCTATTTTTTGGAATGGGCAAAAGTCGAAGACGACCCAAAACACGTTCAAGCAAAGCAGATGCCAAAAATTAACTGAACATTCAAAATAGCCGAACTTGTTTCAAAAAATTCATATAATTTTTTTATTACTTGTTTCAAAAAATAGCCGAACATATAATTCAAAATTCGCGATACTTTTTGAACAGACCTCATATATACGAGGGTCATTCAATAAGTCCTTAGAAAAAGATGGAAAAAAAATGTTTTTTAAAAAAATTTTTTTATTTTTCAACATGATCTCCTTTTACCTCTATACACTTTTCCAACCGTTTTTCCAAAATTTTTATCCCGTCCAAAAAATAGGATTTTGGAAGTTCTGCAAAATACTAATCCGTTTGAGCAATGACGTCCTCGTTGGAAGTGAACCGTCGTCCGCCAAGCCATTTCTTCAGATTGAGGAAAAGAAAATAGTCACTCGGGGCCAAATCTGGTGAATAAGCGGGATGCTGCAACAATTCCATTCTCAATTCCACAATTTTGGTCATGGAAACAGCGCAGGTGTGCACACGCGCATTGTCCTGATGCAAGAGGATTTTTTTCTTCTTCAGATGGGGGCGTTTCTCTTTGATTTCCTCTCTCAACCGCTGCAATAACGACGCGTAATACGCTCCTGTTATTGGTTTTCCTTTTTCCAAGTAGTCGATAAAATTGATGCCCTGCGAATCCCAAAAGACCGTGGCCATCACCTTGCCGGCCGATAGCACAGTTTTTGCCTTCTTCGGAGCCCGTTCACCCTTGACAATCCACTGTGATGACTGTCTCTTCGTTTCTGGAGTGTAGTTGTGTATCCAGGTTTTGTCCACAGTGACATATCGACGAAGGAATTCGGCAGGATTGCGATGAAAGAGTGCCAACATAGCCTCAGAGTCCACTACACGATTGCGCTTATTCTCCTCTGAGAGCAAACGCGGCACCCATTTTACCGAAATTTTTTTCACAGACAATTTTTCATGCAAAATTGAAGCGACTGTACCTTGTGATATGCCCGTGGCCTCAACTAATTCGCGCACTTTAATTCGCCGATTGTTCAAAATCAGATCGTGGATTTTGTCGATGATTTCAGGAGTAGACACCTCAACTGGGCGTCCTGAACGATGTTCATCTGTTGTGGATGAACGGCCACGTTTAAATCCATTCACCCAATTGTAAACCGTCGCAAACACAGGTGCAGATGTGCCATGAACTGCATCCAACTCGGCTTTGATTTCTTTCGGACTTAAGCCTTTCAAATGGAGATGTTTGATAACAGCCCTAAACTCGTTTTTTTCCATTGTTATGCACAAATAAATGTCGTTAACTTTAATCGATGATAGATTTAAAATCTTTACCGAAACTACGAGGGCAATTTCTCGGATTTTCCAAGGACTTATTGAACGACCCTCGTACAATAATAAATACGTTTTTTCTCCATCACATTTTATTCCATCAACGTTACGAGTATTCCTAGAAAAATAAACTGGAAAAAAGTGACGTGAGCATAATATGAAAAATTTATTTTATTGTAGATATATATGCATCTGGTTGTTTAATTTTAGTTATAAAGTTAAATTAATCAAAAATTAGACATTTAAAAAAAACATTAAAACAGTGTTTAAAATAGTTACAATGCAGTAAAGATTTAAAAAAAAAATGAAGATTCTCTTGTTAAATGTGAATAATAATCCAAAGACAATAAATAGAAAGACGGTAGTAACGACAGTTAACAAGAAGAGAGTCTCTTTTCTAGTTCTTGGGGCATTTGGGAATGATGGACAGTATTGAATTTGTTAACAAATTATGCGAATTAGTTCTCATATAGTGTTTTCTGGTTTAGAAAAAAAGAAAAGTGAACGCAAAATGAATAACCCATACTAGAAACGAGATAAAATATTGTGTAAGAGGGGCACTCGAACTATATTTTGGTCGTGGAGTGCCATAGGGTAGTTCGGGCAGGCCAGGGATAGCATTTCCATCTAAGGCTCGTCCAACCAGATTGGAATGGAATCGGTTCACCCATTTTTTTTTATATTTTTCTTCCCCTTTTTCTTTTTGTTATTTTATTTTTTTAAATTTTCTTTTCTCACCTATCCATTAGCAATTTTGTACCTTCACTTTCATTCCCTATTCCTCTCCCTCTTTTAGTTTTTTTTTCTTCTATTTTTTTTCCTTTCACTTCTTTTTTCTTTTTATTAGTTTTTTCCCCTCATTTTCCCTTTTATGGAGAACTTATCATCCTCTAGTGCCTCCCCTTTTTATTATTGGCATGATCTTTTCTGTTAATGGCCCTCGTTTCGAATCAATGTTCAGTTAATTTTTGACAGCTGCTTTGCTTGCACGTGTTTGATCTCGTCTTCGGTTTTTTTTCCATTTGCAACCAAAAACAGCATCGCATTAACATTGCTAAGGAGCTGTTGGACTCTGTCCGCGACGAACCAAATTTGCTCCAGAGGGTCATAACTGGTGACGAATCATGGGTTTATGGTTATGACGTGGAAACCAAAGCTCAATCATCGCAATGGAAGCTGCCGCACAAGCCAAGACCGAAAAAACCGCGCCAAGTTCGGTCGTTTGCTATTTTTCTACAACGAATTTCGTGTAAGAAAAGCCTATGGCCCCATCGTCTTGGCGTTTCATCATAAACCTCATCGTACGGGACTTCCACTCAATCGATTCAGTCGCCATCGTTAGAATAAATAAAATACTATAAAAATTAGTTGATAGTGCTGAATTGTAGATGGCTTTGTAATCACATGAGCTTAAAGCTTTTGTCAATAAAAGCTGCAATGTCAAAATTTTCATTTATCAACAAAGAGCTTAAGTGGGAAAATCGTACAATTTCTTCGATTTGGTTAATTTTTAATCACAAAAACGGATTTAAGTTTTTATATATATTTAGCAACATTAATTTCAATTTGAGAACATTATCTGGTGTCCATGTTTTATTGAGTTTCTTTAATTTCGATTATCGGTGATTTCGTAAACAATTGACTGAGAGAGTGTTTTGTTCTTTTGTCTATATCGCCTTCAGTGTGTTTTGTAGTCGTCAGCTATTGGTTAACTAATTTTAATATATTTTTTTTGGTGGCGAAAATTTTTTGAAAACAAATAATCGCAATGATAAACAAATGGCGGAAAAATTAGAAGCCTACAGAGCCAGGAAACGGCGGAAAGAAGTTTTTGATCAAATAAAAGCCAAAATAGTAAACATGATTCCGGTGCACAGTAGTCCTCAAAAAATTGTGGAAGAAGAACTTCTGCTCGGCTCATCGCCGGAACCAACAACAACAACACACACAGCAACAGCAACAGCAACAAAAACAGTCGTGAGTAATTTTTATATTTGATTTTGAGATTATCATCGAATTTTTATTAATTTTTTGTAATCCGAAGACATTCGCCGAGGATTTGGCTTCAGTGATAAGTGAATCGTCGTCGGAATTTGTGGAATCTGATAACGAATTACTCGAGCATTCCAGAGGTCTACGCGAAAACCGTGGCAACAAGTGTCTCCGATACATTTTATACGCAATATTTGTACTGTTCTGGGTAACCTGCTATATTATAGCGATCGAGTTGAAATTCGGCATTGTGTTCTTGCTGTTTTCTGCCCTGTTTGCAATGTACTTCAATACAAGAACTGGCCCACGAAAATCTGGCGAAATAAGCGCCTACAGTGTCTTCAATGAGAATTGCGAAAGCATCGATGGCACCCTGACGGCTGAACAATTCGAAAAAGAAATGCGTTTCGGTCCACAAAGCGTTCGATGATGTCATTTTATGCACTACAAATCCACTTAATCTATTCACAGTTAATACACCTAATAACAAAATCTATTCAAATAATAATTAATGTATTTAAAAATGTGTTTAGAATGTTCTTCTTCTAATCTACCGACAATATTATTTTATAATTATAAGTTAAATACCATAATTACTAGAATAAATAGTTATTAAACGAAAATGAATGTATAGTTTTGATTTTATTCTAAAGATATTCTGATTGATTACAAAAATTTTTTGTCTAAAATAAAAACCAGAAAAATCCAAATTAAACAAGCAATTTTCTGCCGTAGCAGGAGACAAAATTCTATTTGGGATTGTGTATCTGCTAAAACATTTATAAGGTTTAATGTATATATATACGAGGTCTGTTCAAAAAGTATCGCGAATTTTGAATTTCACTTATGTCGATAAGTTCGGCCATTTTGAATGTTCAGTTAATTTTTAACAGCTGCTTTGCTTGCACGTGTGTATTTTGCCTCGTCTTCAATTTTTGCCCATTCCAAAATATGGATCAAAGAATCTGTATCAAATTTTGTGTGAAAAACAAAATTAATTGCGCGGACGCATTCCGAATGTTGACTGTGGCATATGGTGAAGCTACCTTGGACCGAAGCAACGTTTATCGTTGGTATAAAATGTTCTCAGAGGGCCGAGAAAATGTGAACGACGAAAAGCGTGCCGGACGCCCGAGTACATCAACAACAGACGAAAACATTGATGAAGTGAAGAAAATAGTATTGGCCAACCGTCGAATCACTGTTAGAGAAGTTGCTGAGGACTTAAACATATCGATTGGCTCGTGCCATTCGATTTTTAACAATGTTTTGTACGTGAGACAGGTCGCCGCGAAATTCGTACCAAAATTGCTCAATTTCGACCAAAAACAGCATCGCATTAACATTGCTAAGGAGCAGTTGGACTCTGTCCGTGACGACCCAAATTTGCTCCAGAGGTTCATAACTGGTGACGAATCATGGGTTTATCGTTATGACGTGAAAACCAAAGCTCAATTATCCCAATGGAAGCTGCCGCACAAGCCAACACCGAAAAAATCGCGCTAAGTTCGGTCGAATGTGAAGGTTTTGCTTACAGTTTTCTTCAATTGCAGGGGCGTGATGCATCATGAGTTCTTGCCACAGGGTAGAACGGTAAATAAGGAATATTGCCTGTAAGTTATGCGCAAATTGCGCAAGGCAATCTGCCAGAAACGCCCGGATTTGTGGAAGAACAACAATTGGCTTTTGCACCATGATAACGCCCTTGCTCAGGCATCGTTGCTTGTGCGCGAATTTTTGGCCAAAAACAACACACTAATAATGCCGCAGCCACCGAATTCCCCAGATCTGGCCCCTTGTGACTTTATCTTATTCCCGAAACTGAAAAGCCCCATGAAAGGACGACGCTACGATACGATTGAGGAGATAAAGACGACATCGAAGGAGGAGCTGAACAAGATTACAAAAAATGATTTTTTAAAGTCATTGGAAAAAACGTTGGCACAAGTGTATAATATCTGGTGGGGATTACTTTGAAGGGGACAAAATAGTTATTCATGAATAAATAAATAATTTTTGAAAAAACACAAATTTCGCGATACTTTTTGAATAGACCTCGTATATGGGATCTCTGTTCTGTATTAAAATAATCTATGAACAAAGTTTAATTAATTAAAAATAAAGAATTAACTAAACTATGTACGTATATATACATTGTATATAAAAATATGTTACTGTGCAAGGCACTGGTTTTTATTATTTTAAACATTTGTATGGTTTAATAATTTTCAAAAAAAATTACCTACAAAATTTGATTAAAAACTATTTAAATATAATTAATTGTAATAAAATTAATTATAAGAATTTTCAGAATTCCCTTATTGCAAGTGTTTTATAAAATAAAAAGTACAATTTTTAAACTTACCTTAAGACCATGCGACTCTATAGAGTGTGATAAATGAACTTTCGTTTTTAAAATATTGAAGAATCCCGCAAGTTAGACTTATAAAAATCCTATAAGAAATATTTCTTTTTTCATTGGAATAGAGTAATTTTTCGAGGGTCAGTAAGCCGTGAAAGACGAGCCTCGCTCAGAAATGACTTGAACATCAAAAGCGATGGAGAAGGTGGAGTCAATACCTCCAGGACGAACTGGTAACTAAGTTCTTTTTTTTTTAAAAAAGAAATTAGTTACGGCTATCTCTATCAACGATTTATTGTTGGGAAAAATAATTCCTATGGCTCCCCTGCCCTCCTTTTTCACTTGATCAAAGTTCAGGCGCGATGTATCATACCATAAACATTATTATAACCATAACATTATTTTATCATATTTTCCATAAAAAGTTTTCCAGTTAATTAGCCAGTTCCATTCTGCCCCTAAAATTATTTCACCGTAATAACCGTTTCGCCAAGAATGCACATCAGTTTACCTTGAATCACCTTTTTGAACGTACTGTAAGGTATAGAAATTTGTTTGTTCGTAAGGTCCCCCTTAGACATGTGCCACTTCATAGGTAATATCCCACTTTGAAAGCAATTCCTCCATTCTCCTTCTGGTCTGCTTCTCTTGACAGGTTTAAGAAGGCTAGTACTGATCCGTCCACATATTAGGAAACTTTTCCTTGAAGAGTTGGACGCAGCACCCACGCAATATGTTGTGGAATCTTCTCCTATAGGGGAGCTGTGGGCTATCAAAACAGCAATTGAAATTGCGACCAATATTCCCAGCCAACGGAGCGTTTATATTTTTAGCAACAGCCTTGCCGTCCTTAAAGCTATTTGTGGCCCATCGAGTGACCCAGTACTTAGCGCAATTTGTCATAGTCGAGTTGCAATGGGTGCTGAAGGCAATTGAGAATTGTGGGACTGGACCAATAGCGACATATTTTTGTTGACTCATTAGATAATCACCAATAAACCAGACTTTTCAACAATCATACCGAAATTCTGGTCTCGGAAACTCCTCAGAATCCAGATTGGACATACTTGCTCTTAACTCATAACTTCCTTTATGACAACACCAATCGTCCCTTATGCCAATCCTGTGGCATCCATTTCACTATCATCCATATTCTACATGAATGCCACATAATCAAGAATTACTTTGTGAGCAGGATTCCTTTAATTATGTAGCTCCTGAATCGAATAACTCCAGTCTCCTATTTAAACTTCTACAACATATTAATCTGCTCCACAAAATATAACAAAATTCTCCAATTTTCTTCAACTAACACGGGAGTTAGAAGATTCTAATAAATTTTGTGGACACTTTCTCTTTATACAGCGATAAGTGTTTTTGACCGGAAAAGTAAGGATAGGGGGGGGGGGGAGGGTTTGGTTATAAAAGAATAAATATTATTGTACAATGAAAGGATAAAAGTGAGTGAAATTTTTGGTAACCTATTTTATAATTACAACGAAAAAATGGGCATCGACAATTTTGTTAAGGATTTTGGATTGTAAAAACTGGGGATGCGAAAAGAATTGGGATGTTTTGTTGAACCTTAAAGTTCAATTCGATAGGTCCAAAGAAGATTTTTATATGATAATTAAGAGTTTACTATTTATCGTTATTTTCGAATTTCTGTCATTGGGAATTTTGAGGGTTAGGTTGTCTTTGGAAAAGAGTAAAAGTAATGTGAGCACTATTCTGTTCATTTAACCTCATTGTCTATTTCGTAAACCAAAACTGTTAAGACGCTCTTCGGAAGTTTTGCAAAATACTCATCCGTTTGAGCAATGACGTCCTCGTTGGAAGTGAACCGTCGTCCGCCAAGCCATTTCTTCAGATTGAGGAAAAGAAAATAGTCACTCGGGGCCAAATCTGGTGAATAAGCGGGATGCTGCAACAATTCCATTCTCAATTCCACAATTTTGGCCATGGAAACAGCGCAGGTGTGCACACGCGCATTGTCCTGATGCAAGAGGATTTTTTTCTTCTTCAGATGGGGGCGTTTCTCTTTGATTTCCTCGCTCAACCGTTGCAATAACGACGCGTAATACGCTCCTGTTATTGTTTTTCCTTTTTCCAAGTAGTCGATAAAAATGATGCCCTGCGAATCCCAAAAGACCGTGGCCATCATCTTGCCGGCCGAAGGCACAGTTTTTGCCTTCTTCGGAGCCCGTTGACCCTAGAAAATCCACTGTGATGACGTCTCTTCGTTTCTGGAGTGTAGTAGTGTGTCCTGGTTTCGTCTACAGTGACATATCGACGAAGGAATTCGGCAGGATTGCGATGAATAATTGCGCTTATTCTCCTCTGAGACCAAACGCGGCACCCATCTTGCCAAAATTTTTTTCACAGACAATTTTTCATGCAAAATTGAAGCGACTATACCTTGTGATATGCACGTGGCCTCAACTAATTCGGCATTTTAATTCGCCGATCGTTCAAAATCAGATCGTGGATTTTGTCGATGATTTCAGGAGTAGACACCTCAACTGGGCGTCCTGAACGATGTTCATCTTTTGTGGATGAACGGCCACGTTTAAATTCATTCACCCAATTGTAAACCGTCGCAAACACAGGTGCACATGTGCCATGAACTGCATCCAACTCGGCTTTGATTTCTTTCGGGCTTAAGCCTTTCAAATGGAGATGTTTGATGAGAGCCCTAAACTCGCTTTTTTCCATTGTTATGCACAAATAAATGTCGTTAACTTTAATCGACGATGGAAATTGACCTAGGCTATGGATCGAGCTGAAATTTTGACAGCTTTTCTGTCGATAATGCTACTTACAAAAAAGTATCGGTATAGGTATCTTTACCGACACTACGAGCGCAATTTCTTGGATTTTCTAAGGACTTATTGAACGACCCTCGTATTTTAAAAACCAATTCACTTTTGGAAACAATTAATTTTATTACAATTAGTTTTAAGTGTTTACTATTAACACATTTTGTTTGGTTTTCTGTTTATTTTCAAAATATTATATTAAACTAAAAGAGGGAAATTGTTGAAATAAATGCAAATTCAAAAAAAAAAACTACTTAACCTCAAATAAGTAAATAGTAATAATCTTGATGGGTTTGTATTACGGTATCGTCACTTTCTAAACCCATTTCTTCACTAGGTTTTTTTTTGCTGGACCTTACAAATTTTTCAGTATATGGAGAGAGATAGGCAAATTCTCACTGTGTGGAGAGATTTTTGGCTTTTTGCGGCGCAAGAATCTTCAGTGACGAGAAATTATTTAGCCGTTTTGGCTAAGGTAACTTTTCTAAATGTTAACTTCACAATTTTCATCGGAGCTGTTGTCTTTAGAATCGATATGGTAAACATATATTGGGTTTGTGACAAAAATCAGATGGAATTTCTTCATTTTTGCCAGTACTAGAGTTATTTGCATCTATATTAATGTTAGGTTATTTATCAGCTGATAGTTTAAGCTTCATTTGACAAGAAACACTGATTCATTTTGTTTATTTTCTACGGATTTTATAACAAGTTGCAAATGCAAGACCACACATTGCATTTTCTTTTAAACGTTTTACTTCCATAAAGGAAAGAACGTGCGTCAAGCTTGTGAAAAGTTGAGTAAAGTGTCCGGTGACAATGCATTAAAAGAGCGTCAGTGCCAATGATGGTTTATGAAATTCAATGCTGGTAAGTTTGATCTCAACGACGGTCCCTGGCTAAGAAGACTAATCGAGGTTGTTGATAACAAAATAAAAGCAATTGAACAGTTTTAACGGAGCTCGTTAATCGCAAAGCAGTTGTATTCCTGAACAATAATTATTTTTAAAATATTGCTCAACAATAAAAATGCATCGTTCTTTTGTGTAGCACTCCATTTTTAATAACCGTGTCAGCTGTCACATAGTCTTTTTTCCCGTTGGCAACACTTTACCGTACAAATGACGCAAAATTCCTGAAGTTTGGGAATATTTCTGATTCTGTACTTTCAGGAATTCTATTGTAGTTATCGTTTGTCGTTGTCGTCGGCATTGTGTTCAGCCTTCGATTATAGAGTCTAAGGATGGACAATTGAAGCGCCAAATTGAAGCCAAAAAACGGAATGGAACCTTAAAGCTAACTCACGTATGCAAACTGCTCAAAGGCATGACTTTCAGCTAGGGGCAATTTTATATTGTATTTGTTCGCACATTTTTTAAATATTGTAATAGCCAAAGTTATTAAAATTCAATAAATTTAGAATTAAAAACGATATGAAGCATTTTTTTTGTCATGAATTTATTTATTTTCATATAAAAGTTTACATTTGAAAATATATCTAATTAAATTCTGAAAATAGATCAAAAAATTAATTGAAATCATCGGATTATTTTTATGATAACAAATTTACTTACATAGTTTCCCAATAGAAGCAGATTTAGCTTAAAGTTGTGATAGTATGGTATGTAAGCATTGAGTTATGATATCGTATATTAATACTCACTGACATTAGTATAAAATTTCTTTAATTCAACAGCATATTCTTAAAATGTGATTTTTAAGGACACTCACCTTGAATTTTTACATATATGACAATTTTATATTAATAGGTTAAAACCCCCATTGGAAAATAATCAGGCCTCCGTCACTGAAACGTCATTCTGACCGCAACTAATCGTCTGTTTACATTCAATATTGATCAATAGCACTCAAAATCCAGTAAAAATTAGTGGAATTATAGGCAACCCTTGCTAGACCTTTATTCAAATATATAATTAGTTTTAACCGACAATTTACCTGAAAAATGAAGTTTGCGAATCTTTACTTTTCACATAACTAAACCACTTTTTAGCTGAACACTTCATTTTCTGGAAATTTTTGAACTTATTAAATTATTAAAATTTACTATTTTACTATAAAAAAATTATTAAAATTCAACACAAATACTTTGGATTACAAAAAAAAAACAAAGAATAATAAACAAAAATACAAATTAAAAAGTTGTTAAAAATCTACAATATTTTAGCTGTTGCGCCTGCCATCTATATTTTACTTGTCGAACTACAAACAACATTTTTCGTTGGCGGAGCTTATTGTTTACTTCTTTTTTGTTAGTTTTGACGTATAGAATGTAAACAATCGAAACGTGCTGGTTCATTTTTTGGATATTGTCTTTTAATTCGTTTTAAAAGTGAAATTATTATAAAAAGTCAGGTGAGAAAAGGTTACTGAAGGTTAAGGATCGTTAGAGGAAGATTATGATTCAATGCAATTCCACGGGATTATTTCGGCTTCAATAAAATTCGTATACATATTGAGGCGATGGTCTATCCTTATATTCCTTGGATTAAATAAAACTTAGATAGGCCCTAACGTCAGATTTTCGTATATACATACGCAATTTTTTGGCTGAATTATTGCAAAAGCGGCGAGAAATAGTAACACTTGCATACATTTATGTAGATTTTTTTATGTAGACATGACATCCACTGACATTTAGTTTTCGTAATAGAAATATTTGTGAATTCAAAAAGCATAATTAATAACCCATTTTAACTCACTTATTCGACAAGAAAAATATAATTTAAAAACAAAAGAAGAAGGCAACGTTAATTTTTTCTTCAATCTTCTCGTATTAAATCCAATTGTATTTTATGTTTATTATTTATTTTATAAATATTAAGCGCCCTAATTTTGTAATCAAATAGTAAGCGCCTCAATTTTGCAGACTTTCGCAGAGTTTTCAAATACGCCATTCTCCATAAAGTGGTAGCTTACCGAAATGCTTCCATACTTTTGTTATACTTAATGTTTACACTTATTGTGAAGTAAGCTTGCATATTAAATTTTAAATAGTTTACGAACAAGTCAATATAAATTAATCCATTTGCACAAATAGTTTTATTCTTCAAGACAATAAAAAGGACATTTTTATTTCAGTGTACGTAGTTTTTCGTGAAAGTGTGCGTACTTTAGAAAAAATTTGGACAGGATTTTTGTGTAGAGGCCTATCAAATTATTCTATAATCTAAGTTATACTCTATAATCTAAGTGTTGTCGGTTGCAGTAATAGCCGTATTCCCTTGACCAATTTTGCTACTCACGAGTAGTTCCAGCTGTCATCATCTATACCACCTCGAACAAATGAGTAGTTCGCATGCGTATTTACGTCATACAATTTACGGTAGGGTATTTTAGTTCCCAAACTGGAAATAGATGGCTTAGCGGGTTCGTTGGTTATGTTGAAGAATCATATTTTTGTCAGTATTGTTCATGTGTGAATAAACTCAGTATTATTGTTGACTATTTTGAGGTTATATTTTACTTTTGTCAGTAAACTGTGCGTTTACTTGCGAGTAGCAAAATTCGTCCATTGGAATACGGCTATTATAGAAGGATTTTTTCAATTTTCATTTCATATTAGTGAAACCGTGCTGTCGGAGTGTTTACTTGTATATCATATTAAAGAAATAATAAAAATGCATTGTTATTACATCAAAAGTGCATTTATTCAATTTTCGTTTTTCATCATGTGTATGTGTTAATATAATAACATAATAAGTTTTTTGTTCGGTTTTGTTCTTTTTTTTTTGTTTTTTTTTTTTCTGTTGCCATTACTATTTTTATAATTCTTTTTATTCATAAATATATAATTTCTCAGAATATATAATTATTTAAATATTTATCAGTAATATTCTCATTATTTATAACGGTTTTTTTAAAATTATAGTTTATTGTTTTTTATAGCACAATGTATTTATTTTTTTTTATAATTTTTGTTTTCATGTTTTTTTGAGCATACATATTTGATTAAGTTTTTTTTTCTTCTTATGATTGACATAAAAACGCTTCAAGTTGCTTATTCCAAATATACACCATATGGTTTAGTCAACTATACAAAAAAATCTTATTAAAATGTTTTCTTTTTAATTTTTTACAAGATTGACGGTTTTTCAAAATATTTTAATTCAAAAATAAACAAAAAAATGTATTAATTAAATCGGTTCGGCACGTTTACATCAAACTTAAGATTCCTAATTAATTTTACAATATACTGTGTACGTGGAATGTGGTCCTAATTATTATAGTGAACACATTTTTTTTTTGTTTTTGCTATAAATCGCTAATAATATTGGATATAAAGCGGATATAAATATTTTTTTGATTACTGATTATTCGCACTATACCTATCCCACGTTCAATTTACATTGAAATTAGGTTCCTTAAATACCTAAAACCGTTTAAATCGAAAACGAACTAAAATGTCAGTCATTTTTTGCCATGTATTTTGAAAAAACATAAAAGTGACAGTCTATTCATAAAATAACTAATATATATAGAAACAAGACATATTAGATCCTTAAAAAATTTAATTACTATTATCACTTTTAGAGACTATTATTCTTTCATTCTTGGATTGATATTATGTAAGTTTCATCACTCGATAGTACTTGAAGCGATTCTAGTTCGATGTTAGATGTACTAGAAACAATTTCAGATCGGCCAGATTTTATAATAAAATCTGTTATTAACAGATTTTTGTAGACCTCATCCATCATATTGAGTTAAGCATTTATTAATGTCTCGCTGGAATCGGAAAGCTCGTTCAACATTTTCGTCATTTTACAGAAAATAATTAGCCAATTTTCGCCCGAATTCTCATCTAGTTTTTCGTTCGATATTAGTTCTACCAAATTTGTCTCAGCTAAATCCTCGAAATCTTCTCCTTCTATTGTATGCGTTATTTCCGTAATCAGAGTCGATATATCCCTCGATCTAAGGACTGCAGTAAAGAACTTGTATTCTTGGGTAAAAATACAACTTGCACATTTTCGTGCTGTAAATCTTTAGGATGGCCTGGTGTATTATCAATTAAGAGAACAGCTTGAAAAGGCAACCCCTTTTTAATAAAATACCTTATGATATCTAGAATAAAAAAGGTATAAAACTATTCATTGAAAAGTGCGGCAGTAATCCAGGCTTTCTTATTGGCCATCCAATAAATGGGAAAGTTATTGTTGTTGAACCTGGCATTTTTGATTTATTAATAACCGATGGTTTTATTATAAAGGATGTTCCAAACCTCTAAAAAAGTTTCAAGAGCTATACTGGAGCATGTTCTTAGGGCACCAGTAATATCCAAACATGGTAGTCATTGAACTTTACGAAGTATAGTCTATCTATGCGGAAATTTGAGTAAATAGGGTGTTCCAAACTTCATGCAAGAAGTAATTGTTTCTTGGGCTGTATGGCATGAGGCACCGTCTTGTTGAAACCACATGTCGTACAAATCCATATCTTAAAATTTAGGCACAAAAAACTGAATTATCATCTTGCCCCATTAACCGTTATTGCCTGAGCAGCAGCATTTTCTAAGAAATATGGTGCGATGATGCCTCAAGCATAAAATCGGCACCAAATAGTAACACGTTGCGGATGTATTTGTTTCTCAACAATTAGTTGTGGATTTTTTGAACCCCAAATACGACAATTTTGCTGAAGAATGAGCCTCATCGTTGAAGATAATTTTTTTTCTCGAAAAGTCAATATCCACTTTTTGTTGTTCCATAATCTATTTGACCTAGAAGCTGAATTGATGTTCCTGGACTCTCAGCAATACTCTCGCGAACTGCTTTGATGTTCTATGTTGAATGATGGCCAGCGTGTTCTGGATACCTAATTGATCCAATCTCCCTAAATTTTTTAATTAATCCATTTCCAGTTGATTAAGTTAAATTAATATTTAATGAAAATAACATAGCTGCCAAACCTTAATTATTTTAAAAATATTGCTCAACAGTGAAAACGTGTTGTTCTTTCGTGAAGCACTCCATTTTTAATAACGCTGAACTGTCAGTTGTCACGTGGCCTTTTTTTTTCGTTGGCAACACTTTACCGTGCAAATGGCGCCAAATTCAAATGTTACGTGTATTTTTGGGACAGTCTTTATGATTATCTGAAGCGTTTCTGTACAAAAGAACTGTTATATGACATTTCGCTGCTTTATGACTACTAGCTGATTTGTGAGCTTTAGCCAAATTGTTTTGTTTCTGGCATTTTTTTTCCAAAATAACCCGAACTTGTCAGTATTACCCGAACTTGCCAGCAGAAATAATTCCAGCAAATTTTGCTGGGTATTATTGCAAATGCTTGCTGAAAAAGACAACTTCTTTTCAGCTAAAGAATTAGATCGTAACTGATTCTCAATTTTTTCATAAACCTTCAAAATCTTATTTGCATTTGCATTGGTATCAGTTGAAATCCGCTTTTGAGTTGTATCTTCTAGTGATATTATTAAATTTTTTTCTCCATTTTTCTTATTGTTCTTATTGTGACTTCATTCATGGAATTAAATTAAGCAAAATCTCTTTCTCCATTACGTAGACGATCTAAATGTTGCTTTCTAAAGAAATAATTTGTCTTTTAATTTGAGTTTTTTGAATTTCTTTTGGCATTAAATTATAAAAATACTACAAAAATTATAATTGTTTATTACTAACCAGTATTAAATACGATGTTTTAAACAATTCCGATTACAAAAAAAAAAAATGATGCTAAAATTTTTATCGCACTGAATCACATGAACAGAAAATTTTATTGTACTTTAAAAAAAGGGGAATCCCTATTTTCAGATTGGAAAAATGGAAATAAATGGAATTTTGAATAGAATAGAATTAAAAAATGACTGCAGAAATTTTTTGTTTTGTTTTTTCTTTAAATTACCCTTATTTTAAATACCGTATAAATAAAGTACCGTGCAAATCGAGGGATAGTGTATTTTATTTTTTGAACCAATATTATTACTTATTGAAAGTGTATATTTTTTTTTTCCAGATCAGTTTTTCGAAAATCTGAACAAACAAATTAATAATTTTTATTACAATATTATTTTTAATAATTGAACAGAAAAAAAAATACATTAATTTCTAATCGTTTATTAGCAGCAGGAAATACTATTCGATAAAAGTGATTTCTAATTAATTCAATAGATGGCAGTGCTAATTTAAAAATACTACCTGCTCGTTCCGTTTCAAATTTTTTTTCTTCTCTTATGTATTTATACAAATTTTCAATTTAATTTCACATTTTCACAAAGACATTTTCTTAATATTATATATAAATAATAATTGAATATCATAAAAAATTTCAAATAATCTGTAAGAAAAACTTAATAAAAAAATATGAACAAGAAATTTCAAAACATTTGTAAGGTGCTGGGCATAACGATATTTTTTTTTGAGTAAATGTATTTGTTTTGTTTTTTTGGTAATTTGTATTTTTTTTACTCATTTTTTTTGGGAAATTTCCCAATATAATATTATTAATTTTATTTAAAAATAATTTAATTTTTATACAAACATTACAAATTCTTTGGTTATAAATGTTTTTCTTTTCTTTTTCTGTTGCTAGGAAATTTTAATTTTAACTTTTATGCTTATTATCGATTGATTGATTTTGTATTCTTTTTTTTCTTCAAATTAATGGTGTAAATATGCCAATTTATTTATAATATTTATTATTTATAGAAATAAAATGCAGTTATTAAGGAGTGGCATTTTATACTACTCAATTCAATAGCATTTACAGGTAAAGTTTTTCATTAAGATTATCATACAAATTAATTTTTTTTATTTTTATTGTGTGTTCCTAATAATAATATACAATATATTGGGTTGTCCGGGAAGTAATTTCGTTTTGAAAAAAATAAAAATGAAAGACGATTTTTTTATTGTGAATTAATTTTTTTTCTTCAATTAAATATTGTCCAGTCTGATCCAATACCCTTTGCCATTTTTCTGGCAGTAGCATGATTCTACGCTCATAAAATTTTTGTCTCCTCATTTTTGAAATAAACGTTTTAGCGTCTAGAAATTTTTTGTAGAGACCGGAACAAATGATAATCGGAAGGTGCTAGGTCTGGAGAGTATGGTGGGTGTGGCAGTATATCCCACCTAATCTCTAAAAGCTTTTGCCGAGTGGTCAAACTTGTATGGGGTTTCGCATTATCCTGTTGGAACACTATACCTTTCCTATTGACCAATTCTGGCCTTTTTTCTTTTTCAATTTGTCCAACTGATGACAGTCCACTTCAGAATTGATCGTTGTGTTGCTCGGTAGAAGTTCAAAATAAACGATTCCTTTGAACTCCTACCAAACAGATAGCATAACCTTTTTTTGATCAATATTATCTATCAAACAGATAGCATAACCTCCCAGAATCTTTTGCGCTTAACATTGTTGTAGACAATCCATTTCTCGTCCCCAGTAATGATACACTTAAAAAAACGATTATTTTCTTGGCGTTTGACAAGCAAATCACAAACGTCAATGTGACAGCACAAATAAGAAGATAAAAATATCGATTTTTAATCGATACAAACCGGTCAATAACCCATATGTCGAGCTTTGAGATTAATTGAGCAATCTCACGAGTTGTTATTCGCTTTGAGCAATCTCACGAGCTGTTATTCACCAGTTTGCATCAATTAATGCCTTTATTGTGTCTTCCTCAGCTTCAACTGACCTTCCAGAACGTGGTGCATCTTCGAAATTAAAATTGCCGGATTGAACTTTTGCAAACTAGTTTTTTTACTAGCGCTCACTTAACACATCTCCTCCATACACATCGGATAATTTTTTTCTTACTTGAAGAGCATTTTTATCTTTTCTATAGTAAAAATGTAAAATATTCCGAAAATACTGTTTTTCCACTTTCCATATTTAGAAGGGTTATTAACCAAAAATTGCTCCACTTTCCATATTTAAAAGGGTTACTAACCAGAATCAAGCAAGCCTTGTTATGTCAGCTGTCAAAATACATTATGCGGCTTAAGAGTGAAGTTGGTTTGTAAAACAATACAATTAAGTCCTCTGTTGGGAAATAACGATATTACCTTCTTAACAACCCAGTTATATAAATTAACAGAATTTTAGGTAGTGATTTTTGTTTCTTCTTCATCTATTTTCTTTTATGTTCCATTTAATAAAAGTGCATTTTGCGAAAAGAGTTCCTTCTAATATTCCTTACTACTTAAATACATTCATATTGTCATATACATACATTCACACATACACACACATAAATACAATAATATATTTTTATTTTTGTGTTTTTTTTTTTATCACCAGTGAAAATAGCATTAACTTCTTAAAAATATACACAATAATAATAATAATAATAGCTTCTCTATCTACGTAATAGTAAATCCTAAATTCTAATTTAGAGTCCGACATTGAATTTGATTTCGAATACTTTTGTTAGCAAATGGAAATTTAATTAATTAATATATATTCTTTCTTTATTTGCTTATAATTAATAGTTAAATTGTAAATTTTCAAATAATTATATTTTTTTATCCATTTATTGTAGTTGTTGTCTACTATTTTTATAGTTTTGAAATTATTATTTTTTACTCTCTCTGTCATAAAACATATTGTAATGCTCGTAGATAATAGATTTATTTTGTTTACTTAATTAAATTTATATTCTTAATCAAATCTTCTAATAAGGCTTTCAGAGTATTACAATATAGTTTTTCTTCTTTATCATTTACATATATCTAGATAGTGTAATACTTGAGATTTATATTTATTTTTTGCTTCTTTTTTGGTAATAATATTATGCTATTAGTTATATTTGCACGTCTAATTATAGTTGAGAGTTCATAACATAATATATTTTAATAGTTCAGAGCAAATTTATTGTAATTGGAATAAATGTGCATATTAATATTTATTGTTAAATAAAAAAAAAAACCTTAACTAATTGTAATTGTTGTTGTCGTAAACCGAAAAATGGAATTTATTGGATTATGCCAATTGAACAATTACGAGTATATATTGGGATTGTGTGTGATGAGATGAAAATTTTACATATAGAATTCCGGTTGAAGCAATAAGAATTGCCTAGGTATGATCGGATGCTAGCATTTTGGAACGAACGAATTACGATTGGGTAGTAGGCATAGGAGGCTGAGCGCCATTACCATATGCCAGACGGAATGCACAATGTGGTAGTTTTGTTTGGTCTGTAGGAATGCGTAACAGATGAGCCCGATCATGACGAGGACGGCTCCGATGGGCATGTAGAACATTAAATAGCGTCGTGCCGGGAACCACTTGCGGGTTTTACGGCAGCGCATACCCCAACTGACTGATATCAGACAGATTCCGGTGAGGGCTGGTGCCAGAAATACCCACAATGACTGTTTGTTTAGTTCGGTACCAAATGCCAGAATGATAGCGCCAATCATATGGAAAAGTGACACGAATTGCTGTCGAATGTGTGCCATTGCGATCAATGTTACCCAGATGGCCAGTAAGCCACAATAGAAATCACAGAATTGGAGCACGCTAATCTTAACTAGACAAAAGCTGTACTCGTCCTCGCCGGAGTCGCACGCATGGTAAAATATCGAGAAGAACATGGCGAAGAAGTATATCACAGATTCGGTGTAGTACTTCCGGCGGATCGCGAAGTAAATGCTAGGAATGAAGAGTAGATTGCTGAGCGTCAACAGTAGCGAAGCGACTAGAATTGAAAAGCTTGTCGGCACCTGAGAATCTTCGGTACAATCCCAACCACGATAGCCCTTGATGCAGAGGCACGTTGAGAATACAAATCCGCCCGACATGTAGTGGTAGCATCGACCATATCGACCACAACGTCCGGCCACACATGGGCTTGATGAAATCGTAAAGACCACGGACGCGTTGCAATTCTCCATCGCCAAACTCTGTTCGGTGCTCAGTTTGTGATGAATCTCGAATCGTTTCGCCATCTCAATGTGATTGTTGGTACACTTGGAGTCCATCATGCACTCTTTTATCTTGAGCGTTTCAGTTTCGTTCATTTGCTGGAGGCATTTTCGATCTTCGATGCAGTCCTGATACGCGGTTACATGGCCGCCGGCACATGAGCAAGGCGGCTGCATGAAACCCAACAGATTTGAATTCTTCCGAATAAAGTCCTTTACACTGTCAATGATGGCGATTCGTGCTGTATTTTCAGGATTCGGCTGGCAAAATAATCCCATCGTTATGTACCACTGACCACTCTCAGGGAAGGGCACATGGATAAGGCCAGTGCTAGTATCGGCATTCGAGTTGTTCACAATGCTCGACGCTGGAAATGTCTTTCGCCCATACCGACATTGATTTGGCCATATGGGCTCTCCAGGCTCACCCAAATGCATACAGATTATTATTGTTTGATTACTTTTGCCTGGCTTCTCAAAATCATCGGACAGTTTACGATCAACCAGCTTCTCCGCTAAAGCACCACCATGCGGCGTCTCTAAATCATTTCCTTTAATATCTTGTTTCATGGCTAGTGCAAAGCTCAATGTACCGCCAATATCGTACACGTCACCAACATCGAACCGGAAGCCAACCGGCATACTTCCGGTCAGATTCAAAAAGGTAGGAACGGTACCGTTTACATCTGGCAGCAGATCGTAGTCGAACATGAAAAATTCCCGGTACGTCTGACGTAGCAACGGATAAAATTCAATATCGCGAAACATGACCGGCCGCTCCGGTTCTGTAACTTCGGGCTCCTCCTCTATGTGAAAATCGATTTGAACGGAGAAGTCTAACTCAAATTGTGTACTATTATTATTAATATTATTATTATTATTGTTATTACTTCCATTATTATTTTTTGTACTGTTGCTATTACTACTGCTACTGATGCTGCTGTTGTTATTGCTGGATTGGTCATCATGAGTTTTGTCGTTTGTGTCAGATGCGGGCTTGATAAATTCCAATTCCATAAAATGCCACAGACCCGACTGTACATAAAAATCAAAACTCACCTCCCCAGTCTGATTTGGATAAATGATGGCGGTATGAATAAAGTTATGCTGACTTGGCAGGGCGTTTGCCTGCACATAGAAGCCGATATCTGGACAGGCTAAGCATAAGCTACCGACTATTATTCTGGCTGTGACAACGGCTACATTACGTGGTACATAAAACTTATAGCTAATCCCCCTGGTGCTGTTGTGGTCACTGATCAGTGTGCTCGCATGCACCTGACCACTGTTCAAGATGAGTGGTAGAGCTCGTGCAACTGACATCTCTGACAATAGCAATGTTTCACAGGATGCGGCCAGACCTGTAAGTAAATTAATTTTCAATTTCATTATTTATTCTCCTCTTCAATCGTCAGATTATTGGCAGGATATTCTCTTATTTTCCTAACTGAATACAATTCAATAGAAATATTACAAATACAAGTTTAGTATTGGTTTTGTACAATTCTAAGAACAAAAAAAAACAAAATTTCAATAAACTACCGACCGAAATTGACAAATACTACAATATTACAAGGACATACAAATTGAATAGGATTTTTAGGGAAATTCAGTAATATACGAAATTATTTGTCCACGTTTCTTGGTATAATCATAACAGGATATACAATTTTAAAAATTTCCATTTAATTAATCCTATTCAAGGCGATAAATTCTTGCTTGGATCATATTTTCTGGATAATTTTAAAGTTCGCAAAACATTTTTCATCCTAATTGGAAATTTATTATTATTATTATTTGCAGATGATTTTCAATGAAAGACAATTCCAAGAGAGTGTATTCTTTCGAAGTAAAGAAAATATTTTTTTTTGTATTAAACATTAAAAAGGGTAAGAAAATAGAATATATTTATTATTATTCAAAAAGTAGCTTAGATTCCTAAGGATTAACTTGAAATGTAAAAAAAAGAAAATTCAACTGTGATTTTAGAAATTTTTTTTTTATTTCTAACTTTATTACTATTTATGTTTTTTTTTTTTGTACTCGTATTTAATAGATTATACACCATTTGTCTAATTAAAATATGAATAATTAAATGTGGAGAAAAAAAAGATAAACTAACTGAAATGTTTGAATGCGATTTCGAAATTGTACACGATAAAAACAAATTATCACAAAATGGCCTAATCTAAGTTAACGGAAAGATTTCTTTTAAATTTTGTAGAAAATATGCCATTAAATAAATGAAATGCGATGATTTGGAAGCATTTTGTAAAGGGAAACAGACCCTCGTTTTTATGAAAACTTTATGAAAAAAACAACTGAATGGAATGATTTGAAGATAAGAAGGAAATGGGCAACAGGAAAATGTTTAAGGAAAATGAAAAGAAGAAGAAGAAAAAAAGAAAAGAACCATTAAATTAGGCAGACAAGATTTTGTGATGATTTCTCATTAAACAATATTCCAGAAGGTAAAAATCGAGAATCTAAAGAAGAATTTCAGGAAAAGCTAATGCAACTTTTTGAATAGAAGACCGGAAATATTAATTTCCGGGGCTACACCCATATCCAAAATTTTCAGAATGCTTTGATTAATAAAATTGGTGCCCCCGCGACGAACTTTCAAATTATTAGCTATACGGAAAGCAGGTGTCATAAAATATGATTTTTGATGAAAACTGATATGAAAAAAAGAAGCGATTTTTTGTTTGGTAAAAGTTGTGATTGGTATGGGGGGTGGGGGTGGTTTTTGTTATTATCAATGATTGAACACCTTTTAAAGTGTGAAAATTGTTGTTGTGATGTGGAAATTTCAGAATAAAATGGGAACAAAAAACAAAACAACACCAACCGAGGTTGAGTAAAACGAAACGTTTAAGCCTCTTAAGGCATTTTATCCATTTTGTGGTTCGAAAAGTATAGCCCTATTATTTGATAGCTGTCAAACATATATATTGTATATGTGTCATTTAATAAAAAATTAGGTTAGTTTACCAGATGCATAAGCTTAAATCCGCTGTTTGGTCATAGATGGCATGAGTGAGCGTATTAAGCTAACATAGGCACGCCATACTTTTTGGCCATCAATTGCAGGCTCTTTTGGACGAAGACGATACCCAATCGATCGGAAAGAGGATGCCGCATGAATTGAACGATAGGCAGATGGACCGACGCCAAAACACATGCGAAATCTTGCTCGCCAGACAAAAAAGAAAGTCGTTACTGCATCGGATTGTGACAAGCGCTAAAAAGTGGATATATTTCGATAATCCTAAACGCAAGAAATCGTGGGTTGATCCCGGACAACCATCAACATCTTCCCCAAGACCAAATCGCTTCGGACGGAAGACGATGCTGTGCGTTTGGTGGGATCAGCAGGGTATCGTCTACAATGAGATGTTGAAACCTGGCGAAACTATCAATGCCCACCGCTACCACCAACAACTGATCAACTTACACCGTGCTGTTCGTGAAAAAAGGGCGGATTATCAACAAAGACACGACAAGCTGATTTTCCTCCACGACAACGCACCATTGCACACGTCAAAAATGGTCCGAAACTACTTGAAGACACTCAACTAGGAGGTGCTACCCCACCTCGCTTATTCATCAGACCTGGTCGCTTCAGACTACCACCTGTTTTCGTCAATGGGCCACGCGCTCACTGAGCAGCAATTCGATTCTTACAAAGACGTCCGAAAATGGCTTGATGAGTGGTTTGGTACAACCGTCTTTGAATAAAATTTTCTTCAGTAATGAAGGTGCATTTGTCGCTTAGTGAATAGGTTAATAAGTAAAATTTCAACATATTTGAGGATCTGATAAATAAGAAGTGACTGTGGGAAAAGCCATTATATCTGCAAAAATAAATTTTTTGAAGTGCATTTTCGCCCGGAAAATTTAAAAAAAAAATAAGGGTAGGAAGACTGTTATTGTCAATTCTGAGCGGTATGGCCGTATGATAACAGACTGTTTTTTGGTTAAAGTTGAAGATTTTAATCTGTTATAATTAGGTGTCTCAAACTGCAGGAAAGATTTGAATATTGCGCCATTTGTGTGGTAAAGTGTTGCCAACACAGAAAAAATACAGCCTGGCAGCTGACAGTTCAGGGTTATTAAAAATGGAGCGCTACACAAAAGAACAACGTGTTTTCA
The DNA here is from genome assembly GCA_958298945.1 of Atherix ibis. NCBI lineage: Eukaryota > Metazoa > Arthropoda > Insecta > Diptera > Athericidae > Atherix > Atherix ibis. The sequence continues at coordinate 101,621,041 of OY282607.1, read as the reverse complement.
TTATTGAGCAAATATTTTAAAAATAATGAAGGTTTGGCATTACAGTTCTTACGAAATAATATTTAGCGATGAGGCTCATTTTTTGTTGGTAGTTTGGTAAGGAAATTTATCAAAAAATTTAGGGATACTGGGTCAATTAGTGATCCAGAACACTGTAGTCGTCGTTTAAAACATCGAAGCAGTTCGTGAAAGTGTTGCTGAGAGTCCAGGAACATCGTTTAGAGTGTCCCAAAAGTACACGCAATATTTGAATTTAGCGCCATTTGTGCAGTAAAGTGTTGCCAACGAAAAAAAGACCATGTGACAGCTGACAGTTGGGCGTTATTAAAAATGGAGTGCTTCACGAGCAATATTTTAAAAATAATGAAGCCTACTGACCACGCACAGCGAATAGAGTTCGTTGAATGGATTATGGAACAAAAACAAGTGGATGCTGATTTTTTAAATAAAATTATCTTCAGCGGTGAGGCATTTGGGGTTCAGAAAATCCACGGATGATTGTTGAGAACCAAATGCACCGTCAATGTGTTACTGTTCGGTACGGATTTTGGGCTGGAGGTATTATTATTCTTCGAAACTGTAGCTGGTGAAGCGTATTATTAATGGTGCTCATTATCGGCACGTGATAATCCAGTTTTTTGTGGCTAAATTGTAAGATATGAATGTAGCCGACATGTGGTTTTAACAGGACGGTGCCACATACTACACAACCCAAAAAACAATTAAATTACTGCATGAGTCATTCCTGAATAATTGGGTCACCTTATATATAGTTTTTCAATAAAACGACAGCACAAGGTCAACAACATAACAATTTTTGACTTGGTCATGTCAATCGGCGTCCAAGATCGTGCAATTTGACGCTGTTTAATTTTTTCAGTAATCTTCATTTTTTTTAAATGATTTTTTATTTATTATGAAGTAAAAAGTGTTTATTATTTAACTTTCTATTGGAAAGCATAAATTTGATAACCACCAAAAAAAGACAGCCTGATCTTCTTTGTTATGTTAACTTCAATCTTGTTGACTAATTCTTCACTTTTTTAAGTGCAGAATAATTGCCAAAGCTTAAATTTTTGGTGATAAAATTGCAAAAGCAAAATAACTCCTCGTATTTATAAGTTCGGGTATGTTTACGTAAAAAATTGCGGTAAATATTTTGAGGATCATGAAATTATTTTAGGGTTAACAGGACAGGATGTATGTAGTTAAGTAGTGCCACCTAATTTAACGACTTACATGTTAAAAATTGAATTTCCAATGCGAATGATGCTATGTTATTATTCGTAATTATCAAAATAGTGTACTGGATTTTATGAGCACTAACCAATATGAATACTTGATGAACATAATTGCTGTTTGTAAGGATCACCTAACCTCAATAGCAACGAGTAAGCACAATAAAACTTGCCCAAAAATGTATTGGAGCAATCCAGCTAATCCATTAAATATCCAAAATTGTCTATTGTTGATATACTCGTACTATTGTTGATAGTCAATGCTGTTCGTATATCCATGCAATCGCACTTATCCTGTTTATTTCATCATATGTAAATATTTGTGAACAAGAGAATACTGGTAAGAATTGGCTAATGTGTGGTAGTACGAGATAGGCGAAAGTTAAATGTGGCGCCGGACTGACAATACTGCCAGGAAATATGGCAAAACGAGTGCTGCAGCAACGATAGTGCAAAGCGGAGAGACGTAAAGGGAGACAATGATGAAAGAAAATGGAGAATGGTAATAAACCGATGAAGCAATCAAGGTCTGGGAGCTGTGTGGGTTTTTGGGGCTCAACCGCAAAGATGAGGCATTGCCAACTGTTCTAAATGTGTCCTAATATGAGAGTTAATGATGTTTCCCCATACCTCTTGTTCAGAACAGTAAATACGGCTCTTCGGTTCATTTTCCTAATCATCCACACTTGTACACATCCTTTGCTGGCACATTGTGAAATTTCTGTTCATATTGTTGAAATGGGTGAAATTGACGCCTGTAAGGATATGTGGCTACATGCATGAATGGTTAACAGAGGACTTTGCTTGAGTGGTTGGTGTTCGGTGGTTGGCCCTTTGGTTATTTTGGCTGTTTCACTCTACGAAAGGATGTGTCTGTGGGTATAGGAATGTGGCACGTCGGAGAAGTAGCACGTGCACTACATTCCAGGCATAATTCTATCAGAGAGAAAATAAAGTGATACCAAAGCATCTACAAGTATGATGTATACTCGTATTGGCATTTTTGAAAATCGAATACTGGTGGTGTGTATAGAAAGTACAAGTCAAAGTATATCGTATAATTTCGAATATGATAATATTATAAGCATAATATAATAGATATTAAATAATACCTTGCTGTTCAATACGTTCATCTTTTGGATCTGTCCAACTGATGAAGGCTACCGCAAACCAATTTCCGGATTGTGGTCCATCGATGGTTAGACGCTGTGTTTTCCCATTTGATTTAAATTGTAGATTGTAAATCTCAAATCTGTAAAAAAAAGAAAAAGAAAAATAACCAAAATTTCCTAATCAATGAATGGACAAAAATATCAAAAAGCAATTTTTATACAAATTTTGATTAATTTTAGTAAATTTGTTTTTTATTTTCTTTTCCTTTTCAATTAGGCTTTAATTTAAATTGAAAATCAAAATTATAAATGTAAATGTTTACAAATATTATGGAAGGTAAAGTGTTTTCGAATAAGAGTGATATGATTTCTTTTTACACTAATTGTTAAGGAAATTCAAATGTTTTTTATTTAATGTCAAGTACAATCGATACAATTAAGTTCTGAATAAAACGTCATTCAAATGGCCTCCACGACTTCTTTTGCAGCAACGAATTCGATGAACCCAATTTTCGAGCACTTTTTCCACTAAATCAAGTCGTATGTCATGAATAGCACGTTCAATATTGACTTCTAAAGCTTGAAGAGAGTCTGCTTTATTGCTAAAGACCAATGACTTTAAATAACCCCACAATAAATAGTCTAATGGTGTTAAATCACAACTTCTTGGACGCCATTCAATGTCACAATTTCTTGAAATAATCGAATCTTCAAACTTTTCTCGCAATCATTCGGTTGTTGCACGTTCTGTGTGGCACGTAACCCCGTCTTGTTGGAACCAGATGTTGTCAAGATCAACTTCTTCCAATTTCGGCCATAAAAAGTTGGTTATCATCGATCTATACCGCTCTCCATTGACAGTAACTGTGTTACCAGCTTCATTTCGAAAGAAGTACGGACCGATGATTCCACCAGACCAAAAACCACACCAAACTGTCAATTTAGGTGAATGTAATGGGTTTTCATGATGATTTTCTCAAAAAAATCGTTATTGTTTTCAAGTTGTTCCAAGACAAAATTAGCAAATTCACGTCGTTTACGGTGGTCCAATGGCTTCAGTTCTTGAGTAATAACAATTTTATACGGATGCAAGCACAAATCCTTTCTCAAAATCCGCCAGGTGGTGGTTTGAGACAGTCCCAATTCTTGAGAACATCTTGGAATCGACAAATTGTGGTGTTCAGCAACACTTGCCCGAACGGCAGCAATATTTTCATTACTTCGAGCGGTTTCTTGTCTTATTGGCACTTGAACATTATGTAAAGAAAATGAACGCTCGAAATTTTTAACAATTCGACGAATAGCGAGCACAGTTGGACGATTATTACGACCATAAAATGGCAAAAGCGCACGAAAAGTTATAATTGGAGAACGATTATTTTGATAATAAAATTGAATAATTTGTAAACGTTATTCTTGCGTACATCTCTCCATGATGAAATTATAAACATTACTAAATACAATGAAAATGACAGATCATGACTTATTATAAATGGCCGAAACGTCACTTAGAAATCATATCACTCTTATTGGAAAACCCTATATTATTTATAATATTTTTATCTATTGAAGAAAACTATGATTAAGAAATATACTTTTTCACAACTAAAGTTAATGGTATCCTGTAAAAAGATAGATTAGTTTGAAATTGATCACAACAATTCACTCAGCATTTAATAAAACTATTGATTATGAAAAGAATAAATTTTCCCAAAACGAATTTATTTCCATTTAATCAAATAGTCAAAAAATATAAATATTTTAAAAAACGTAAGTGGTTCGTTTTCCTTAAAAGCAAATACTGCAAAATTTCTTAACAACATTTTTTTTTTTGGATAAATGAGTCTATACGAAATTTTAAAGTTGTACTTTTCAAAAAGATTTAAAAATTAAAAAACCAAATATAAAAAAAAAATGAAATAAACTAAAACAAAGAACTAACTAAAAGTTTTTCAAAACAAAACAAAAAAAAATACTTAACATAAAATTGAAGATACTCGTAGAATGTAAAATGAAATAAAAACTGTAGCCTTGATATGAGTAGGAAGAAACTTTTTAGGTAAAACGGGATAAACTTATTTGCGCTAAAGTTGCAAGTTTTGTTGAAAAAGTGTTAACTGCGTTCGCTGTATTCGAACAAATCCGGGCAGGCATCCTTCCATACATCTACAGTTTTGGCAAACTTCGATTGTTTTTGTTTGGTGGAAAATAGGGTTACACTTAATATTCTCATGATACTTCGTTTGAAGTAGATTATTTGAAGAAGTTCGAAACATTTTGAAAATTTCTAAACACCAAATATGGGCGTAAACTCGAAAAGTTTCGTCGAATTATCGTAAAGATTGTGAAGAAAGTGTTCTGTTTAGTTTAGTTTTATCGTATACATATTTAAAATGTTTACTAAGACAAGATATTGACATAAACAATAAGTGTTTAAATGTAAAATTTAATTTCAGTATCAAAAAATTCATTGCCAAAAAAAAAACAGAAAGTAAAGGAAAGTTTCTTTAACGTAAGAAAATTTCCAAAAAAAAAGATTCCAATTTCATTTTTGAACTAAAAATTATACAAGAAAACTAAATAAAAATTGATCGATAGTTACATATATCTATCCCAGTTATACGAATATCTTAAAAATTTTACTCTGCAGGAAAGTGGGTTAATTACGCGTATATATGTAGGTCAACAACCATGATTGAATACATATGAACCAAGGTCATAGAACGCTTCCATGAAACTGGGTCAATTTATATGTTTGCTTACATATGCACTAAGGTCCTTAAATTTCTTACATAAAATAAGGATTAGGTTTATTTTTAAACTAGGCGTATATGTGATTTACATAACCACACAAACGTCCACATACAATACGAGGTCTGTTCAAAAATTATCGCGAATTTTGTGTTTTTTCAAAAATTATTTATTTTTTCATGAATATCTATTTTGTCCCCTTCAAAGTAATCCTCACCAGATATTATACACTTGTGCCAACGTTTTTTTCAATCCTCGGAGCACTTCAAAAAATCTTTTTTGTGATCTTGTTCAGCTCCTCCTTCGATGCCGTCTTTATCTCCTCAATCGTAGCGTAGCATAGTCCTTTCAATGGGGCTCTTCAGTTTCGGGAACAAGAAAAATTCACAGGGGGCCAGATCTGGGGAATACGGTGGCTGCGGCATTATTGGTGTGTTGTTTTTGGCCAAAAAAGGCAAAAGCAAATTTTTGCTCTTCTATAAACCCGGGCGTTTCTGGCGGATTGCTTTGCGCAACTTACGCATAACTTGCAGATAATATTCCTTATTGACCATTCTACCCTGTAGCAAGAACTCATGATGCACCACGTCCCTGAAATCGAAGAAAACTGTAAGCAAAACCTTTACATTCGACCGAACTTGGCGCGCTTTTTTCGGTCTTGGCTAGTGCGGCAGCTTCCATTGAGATGATTGAGCTTTGGTTTCCACCTCATAACCATAAACCCATGATTCGTCACCAGTTATGACCCTCTGGAGCAAATTTGGGTCATCGCGGACATAGTCCAACAGCTCCTTAGCCATGTTAATGCGATGCTGTTTTTGGTCGAAATTGAGCAATTTTGGTACGAATTTCGCGGCGACCTATCTCACGACCAAATCATTGGTAAAAATCGAATGGCACGAGCCAATCGATATGTTTAAGTCCTCGGGAACTTCTCTAACGGTGATTCGAGGACTGACCAATACTATTTTCTTCACTTCATCAATGTTTTCGTCTGTCACATCTTCTCGGCGTTTTGAGAACATTTTGTACCACCGATAAACGTTGCTTCGGTCCAAGGTACCTTCACCATATGCCACAGTCAACATTCGGAATGCGTCCGCGCAATTAATTTTGTTTTTCACACAAAATTTGATACAGATTCTTTGATCCATTTTTTGGAATGGGCAAAAATCGAGACGAGCCAAAACACGTGCAAGCAAAGCAGCTGTCAACAATTAACTGATCATTCAAAATAGCATGAGTACCAACATAACGCCATCAAAAAAATCGAAAATCGAATATACGTAACCCGCGGAAATTCAAAATTGGCGATACTTTTTTAACAGACCTTGTATATCCACAAACACGTATATATATATTTTTACACTATATTAATTTATTCATTTTTAAGTTATTTTTCCCCAAGCTAACTAAATTTATTTTTAATTAATTTTGCATATTTGATTATTTTAGAACAAAAATAAATTATTCATCAAAATTTAATGAAAAACCGATATTTTATTATTAATTTTTAGTATTAAGAACATTTATTATAACGAAATAAGTTTAAAATTATTATCATTATTAATTTTTTTTAAATTATCGCAAGGATAATAAAAAAGTTAATTTTGTGGAAATTTTCTTGAGTACTAAATTCTGATGAGACAATTTAAGTGTAATTGTATGATGTAACAGCATGCATAGGCAAACATAGTGCCGTATTTTCGTTTATTTGTGAGGCAAGCTATTACACTACTTCAACATTTATGAAGAGATAAAGTTTCGGCAGTCTGTCACTAAATAATAATATTCTTCACTTATTTACTCTATTTTATAGTCAAATAAGTAGAATAAATGGGTTTTTATATAAATAAATACTTAGTTATTTTTCAGTGATTAATAAATAAATACTAAGTTTTTTTTTTCATTTTTATAATGTAAGAACACCAAATTTCAAACTAAAAGTATTTATAAGCTATTAATCTAATAAGTAAAGACATCTGTTATTTTAGCTTTGGCTTTAATTTCGATGATTTGTACTTCGCTGATATTCTTAGTAGGGTGCGCGTAGATCAATAAGGTCTGCACACATGCAATTTTCGTACGAGGCTATCGTACGATAAAAGAGTCATTCGGGAGAGAGCCGTATTGGTGGCTTTATAGCAAGAAGAGATTATTCTGTTTTAGTCCGTAACGCTTTTAGTTTGTATTTTCGTCGTTTTTTTTGCTTAAAATTATTTCAATATATCAAAGGCAATTTTACGATCGGCACATCATCGTTATAACCTTAGATAAAAGAATATATGGATAGGCCCGTTCGTCAGAATTTTCTGGCCGAATTATTGCAAAAGCGGCGAAAAATCGTACTGCTTGCATACTTTTATGTAGATTGTTTTATGTAGAAATGACACCCACTGACATCTAGTTTTCGTAATAGGAATTTATTGAATAGCAAAAGCATAATTTATATTTATTTAAATTTTGTAGACTTTCGGAGAACTTTAAAACACGCCATTCTCCATGAAAGTGGTAGCATACCGAAATGCTTGCATACTTTTATTATTTTTAAAGTTGTTATTTTGGCACTTATCGGAAAGTGCAAGTGAAAGTGTAGTTTTTATGTGTTTTTTTGTTTTGAAGTATTTACGAAAAAGTAAGTATTTATATAAATAGGTATATTGTTGATAACATTTAATAGGAAGTTTTGATTTCAGAAAATGAAGTGTTTTATTAACGGTTGCTGGTAATTCATCGGAATCAGGAAACCAAGAATTTCTTTCTTTCGCTAAGTTGAAATTTTCATTTTTATTAGAGAAATAATGATTTATTTTGTCAAAAAAAAATGCCAAAAAATGCAAAGTTCATCATTCAATAAATGTAAGCAAATGTGATGTTGACAGTTCAATGTTTACCAGAAAATAGTTCCGTGCCAGCGTACGTAAAGTGTGTATAAGACAATTTAAGGGAAATTCAGTGCAGATGGATTTTATTTTATTTATTTTTTAAATAATTAATTAGGCTTTTTTCTGAAAAAGATTCTGCTAGTTAGGGGCTTTTAATAATAATAGCAATTGCCTATGTAAAAAAGGCTACTGAGATTAACAGATGAACTTTTTTGAAATATTTATATAGCCAAAAAAAAAGTTTTCTTTTTCTTTTTAGAATATTTTATTTTTTTAAATTATTTTTTGGATATTCTTTCAATTATCATTTCAAGATATTACCACGTGCAATATCTCATATAGTCTTATCTAATTAATAAAACAATTAAAGATCAATTTAAGGATATAATCTTCCGAGAGATACTGAAGATCTTTAGTGAAGTAGGCTAAATTTGATTTTTGATCAGAATATTAAAAGAAAATTACAATAAATACGATAAAAAAATGCAATTAGAGTCTATGGAAAACCGTTATATCATATTTGAATATATGCAAGAAAAAACTTCATTAGGTATTGAAATTGACTTTTAATTAAGAAGTTATTTTAGAAATTTTGTTTTTAATATTATTGGATTGTCCCGGAAGTAATTTCGTTTTTTTTATAAAAATGAAAGACGATTTTCTTTTAGTGAATTAATATTTTATTTAATTAAATATTGTCCAGTCTGATTCAATATCCTTTGCCATCTTTCTGGCAGTAGCATGATTCCACGCTCATAAAATTTTTGTTCTTTGCTAGCAAAAAACTGATCCAAGTGATTTTTGACCTCCTCATTTGAATTAACGTTTGACACTACACTTCAGAATTGATCGTTGTGTTGCTTGGTAGAGGCTCAAAATAAACGATTCCTTTGAAATCCCACCAAACAGATAGCATAACCTTTTTTTGATGAATATTGGCTTTCGAAATTCTTTGATCCGGTTCATCTCTTCTACTCCAGGATCATTTGCGCTTAACATTGTTGTAGACAACCCATTTCTCGTCCCCGCTTCAAAAATGGATCATTTTCTTGGCGTTTGAGAAGCAAATCATAAACGTCAATGTGACGGTACAAATTTTTTTCCGTAAGAAGCTTTGAGATTAAACCTATCCATTTCAAATGATCATGAACGGTCGAATTCGGTAAATTTTATCTCTCAGCAATCTCAAGAGTTGTTATACGCCGGTTTGCATCAATTAATGCCTTTATTGTGTCTTCATCAGCTTCAACTGGCCTTCCAGAACGTGGTGCATCTTCGAGATCAAAATTGCCGGATTGACATTTTGCAAATCTGTTCTGGCACTTCTCCATACACATCGGATAATTTTGTTCTTGCTTGAAGAGCATTTTTATCTTTTCTATAGCAAAAAAAAGTAAAATATTCCGAAAATGCTGTTTTCCACTTTCCATATTTAAAAGGGTATCAACCAAAAACTACTGTGCAGAATCAATCAAATTTTTCTACAAAGAAGCCTTGCTAAGTCAGCTGTCAAAATACGTATGATTATGCAGCTTTAAGTGTGAAGTTGGTTGTGAAAAAATACAATTAAGTCCTCTGTTGGAAAATAACGAAATTACTTTTCAGACAACCCAATACTATACTTATTTTCTATACAAATTAATTACAGAGGATTAAAACTTTGTAAGAATATTGTGATTAATTTTTTTTGTAAAGAATTTGTTTAAAAAATTGGTATAGTAACGATTTTAAAATAAAATTTAAAACGAATTAGAACTGATGAATCTTTTTATTTAACGGTCCTCCTACAATCAGGTTCCCGGCCATAGGGGCTCTCCAAATAATTTCACTAAGCAGTGAAGTGGGACGTTTGGGGCATGGTCAGGTAGGTACTTTACATCTATTGTAGTTCTTTCCTACTTCCGTTGTTGGTCAGCTCCATCTTTTTTCTTTTGTTGCTTGATTTTTTAAATTTTTTTCTTATTTGATTCCACATTTTTTTCCGCCTTCCAAATTTATATACCCTCGACATTTTTTACTCCTTTTTCATTGAGCCTTATTTTTTTAAAAATAATTCTTTTTATTGAATTAATGAAATTTTTTGTTTGGTCTTCATTATCTCGCTTGAAGAAATTAACACCTTTGAGTGTCTGTATGCGCTTTTGTGTTATCGGTATGCATTTTTTTTTGTTATGTGGGTGTCAGGACCAAGAGGTGTCAAGAACATTTTCGGTATTCAATTTTTTTGTTATGTGGGTGTGAGGACCAAGGGTAGGACCAATACCATTTTTTTTTTGATTGGCCGTACTCCTTTTTAACTGAACGTTCATTAATTTTAAATTTTTCCACCTTTCTTATACCCAGAAAATATATTACAGTTACAAAAACATTTTATTTAAATGAGAAAAAAAAGGATTATAAATAACACTCACGATTATGAGCTATAATGAAGAGATTTCACCATCTCTAATCCATGTTTTATAAATAAAGAGATTAACCGGAGTACACGTGTGCCTTATTAATAGTATAATTCGACTATTCAAATGCAACATAAAATTTCATTTTCTTATTTCGATTTAATAATAATTTCAACAAAAATAATGTAAAATAAGGCAGAAAGCCTCCTAACCTTGTACTAAATGATACCTCCTCTGTACGCTATTTGCTTATAAATTCGTAATTTCAATAATAGTCAAATTTGGTTTTTGTAAAATGTTATTTGTGGCACCTTATTTTGTGATGGAACAATTTTTGCAAATTAAGGATTATATAGAAATTCATAGCCAAAAAGGAATTTCCTATTTACGTACTTATGTATTTGTGCATTAAACAGGTAGGAGCAGATATACACTCGTAAAAAGCAATTCCATTTTACTAATCATATCGATTTTTTAGGTTGTTTCTAAATAAATGGAAAATGCTGGCCTTCACGTAATGCAGAAAATTCATATAAGCTTATTCGTACACTCGTGTTTTTAAGCTAGGATTTTCCATTGAATAAAGATTTTTCTTTTCCATTTTTTGAAAATACCTAAAAGGCTTTTACAATTTTCCATATTACAACATTGAACCGGGAGTATACGATGTGCGGTATAATACTATGACGAGTACTTACTTTCTCAATTGTTGATAATATTTTTCATACCTTCAATGTGTAATCAATGTGGTCGAGATAGAAGAAAATATTATTAAATTTTTATTGAAATTATTCAAAAATGCTGGTGATGCTGTGTTTGAACATCTGCTGTTCAAATTTTTAAATCTTTTCATTAAATTTTGAATTTTCATATTATTGAAAATTAAACCGTAAAATTTTTCATAATATTTTAGGGTTTTTTTTTGTTTCTCTTCTTAACAAGATTTGAGAAGATATTAATTAATTAATTCTAGAATAATATTAATTAGCAAACTTACCTTTGGTCCGCACTTAAAAAATGTCGTGGAAATGTTATATTTTCAGGACTTATCACAGGATAGCTTCCCGCTTTTAAATGAAGAGTTACATCACGAGGCTGACATACTCGTTCTGAAATTAATACAATTGTTTTACCATCTCTCATATTCAAAAAAGGACACGTAATAATTTCATTAAAATTAATAAAATTATTTAAGCATTTTTATAAAGGAGTTATTTATAATTTTTTAACAAGTCTTTTAAATATGCTTTAAAAAGGGTTAATTCTGAGTATAGAAAATTATAAAAAATTTGTGTAATGGATTTTTCATATAAGGTGTAGTAAAAAGAAATCCATTATTTTGACATTAAATTGAAGGTTTTATTTAGCATAGATAGAATGATACGATTTAGGTCAAATATAAACCGTTTTGTTCGATAACTTTTTGCCATTTTGGAGGTAATTTCAGAAACCCTCGTCCCTATTGGCAAAAAACTGGGACAGTCGATTTTCACAATCTTCTTTTGAGGCGAATTTTTCACCTGCAAAATCATTCGTCATAGACAGGAAGAGGTGGTAATCACTTGGTGTCAGGTCCGGACTATAAGGTGGATGCATAAGAACATCCCAACCAAGGTTCCGGAACTTCTGGCGAGTCACTATCGATGTATGCGTCCTGGCGTTGTCCTGATGGAACACAATTCCTCTCCTATTGGCTAAAGCTGGCCGCTTCTGGGCGATTGCTTCTTTCAGACGGTCCAATTGTTGATAGTATAGGTCCGAATTAAGAGTTCGGCCGTAGGGGAGCAGCTCATAGTAGATGATTCCCTGCCAGTCCCACCAAACACACAGCAAAACCTTCCTGGCTGTCAATCCTGGCTTGACCACCGTTTGCGCCGGGTGACCGCGATTTGACAACGACCGTTGTCGCTTGATATTGTCGTAAGTGACCCACTTTTCATCACCAGTAACCATTCAGCAGCGATTCGCAGATGGAAATTCGGTCTATGAGGTTTTTTTGCGATAACTTGTGTGGCACCCATACATTGAGCTTCTTTTTGTATCCAGCCTTAGTTAAGTGGTTCCAAACGGTTTTTCGTGCAATGTTTAGCTCCTGGGCAATCGAAACAGTGCTTACGTAACGGTCGGACTCGACGATTTTCATTATTTTATCGACATTTTCGACAATTGGCCTTCCAGAGCGTGGTGCATCTTTGATATGGTCCTGATACTGTAACAGCGTGATTGGCTGTTACAGTATCAGGACCATAAACACTATTCACATTTTCAGCTGCCTGGCTTGCGTTTTCGTCTTTATCGAAGAAAAACGGTAAAATATGGCGTATTTTATCTTTGTTGGTGTCCATCTTTGACGCGTGCTAAAAAAATACTGAGTCAAGTAATCACAAAACTGTATCAGAAGCTTTTTTAGTACAAAATTTTATGTTTCTAACGCCATCTAGTGCAACCCGATCGCACTTTTACAACAGGAGATACAGACTCCTAAAGCCATCTATTGGCAAAATAATGGATTACTTTTTACTACACCTTATATATTTTTCATTTGTTTTGATATCAATTCAACTTTGATTAATATGTAATTTTGAGAAATTCATTTTTTTTATATTTTTGCCTAACTTACTTATAAATAATAATAGAAAAAAATAAGTTTGACAATTTTTGTTAATAATAAATAGTATGATACTTACGAAAGGCACTCTTGGATTCCTCGTAAGCTTTAAATGTAAAAAGTGCAGTTCGGGTATCGGTTGGAATGCGAAAATGCAGTATGGAGACATCCTTGTAGGCGGTATATTTGAGAAGAGTATTGGATGGCAATCGTACCAAAGGTATTTGATCTTTTGGAATTTGCAACTGTTGACCTTTGTCATACTGATGCTGTTGCTCATATTGTTGGCGATCTTGTTGAGCTACCTGAAGATTACCTGCACTAATATCACACAATTCAATAACTATAAGTAGGACTAGAGCTGTTTTTGACATTATGATGTTTATACGAAAATATTTATGCACTTTGGTAGGTAGTATTTTTTATCTAATACATTACAGCCATTTATGAAAAATAATATTCCGTTTGGTAATATATTATCTGAAACAAAAAGGAGGAAAAGAAAAACAAAAATTAAATTAAAGTCATTTTATAGATCAGTTATTATTGAAGGATTTATTTTTTTTTTCTGCAAATTTTATATTTTATTTTGTTTTTTTTTTTCAATAGAAAATTCATATTCTAGTCGAATTCAATACGACTAGAATATGAATGTTCTTAAATGACTAAGGCTAAGTCTTAATTAAAAAAGTATCGCGAATTTCGAATTTGCGCGAGTTACGTATATCACTTATGCCGCCAAGTTCGGCCATTTTGAATGTTCAATTAATTCTAAACAGCTGCTTTGCTTGCACGTGTTTTGGCTCGTCTTCGATTTTTGCCCATTTTTGACCAAAAACAGCATCGCATTAACATGGCTAAGGAGCTGTTGGACTCTGTCCGCGACTATACAAATTTGCTCCAGAGGTTCATAACTGATGGCGAATCATGGGTTTATGGTTATAACGTGGAAATCAAAGCTCAATCATCCCAATGGAAGCTGCCGCACGAGCCAAGACCGAAAAAAGCGCCAAGTTCGGTCTAATGTTAAGGCTTTGCTTACAGTTTTCTTCGATTGCAAACTGGGCGTGGTTCTTGCCACAGGGTAGAACGGTCAATAAGGAATATTACCTGCAAGTTACGCGCAAGTTGCACGAGCAATCCGCCAGAAGCGCCCGGATTTGTGGAAGAACAAAAATTGTCTTTTGCACCATGATAACACCCCTGTTCACGCATCGTTGCTTGTGCGCGAATTTTTGGCCAAAAACAACACACTAATAATGCCGCCGTCACCATATTCCCCAGATCTGACGCCCTGTGACTTTTTCTTGTTCCCAAAACTAAAGAGCACCATAAACGGACGACGCTGCGCTATGATTGAGGAGATAAAGACGGCATCGAAGGAGGAGCGAGAACAAGATCACAAAAAATGATTTTTTGAAGTGCTTCGAGGATTGGAAAAAACGTTGGCACAAGTGCATAATATCTGGTGGGGATTACTTTGAAGGGGACAAAATAGATATTCATGAATAAATAAATAATTTTTAAAAAAAGAACAAACCTCGTATAAGACAAGAGACATCCCACAAAATAATGAAATATTAATGCCTATATTTGCAGATGATAATAGTAGTAGATTCATCTATTAAAAGAGCCTCTAAAAACTACAGAATGTATTAAATAATGTTAACAACAGGACGAACCTATGGCCATTAAGCTAAATAAAACAAAATCAGGGCACATTATCTTTATATACAGAAAATTCGATCCTGTATTTATTACCATTAATGGACAAATTGTACCATTAATGGACGAGTACCTAGGTCTGATCCTTAATATCAAACTTAAGTGGAAGGAACTCAAAATTGTATTGGCTGCTGGGGAGAACCTCTGGGCTATGAACGCAGAATAAAATCTTATTTTACAACCAAATACTTAATCCAGCTTTGGGGTTGTACAAGCAAATCCATCATAAATATAATACAGGAGTACGAAAAGGATAAAAATTTTAAATTGTATTATTACATTTGAATAGAAAATTCATATTTTTATCTAATTGAATATAAATAAACGTTGATTTTCATTCTCAAATATGGTGGCGACATCTATTGGGTACGGCCTAGGACTTTACAGTCGAAATATTATACCAATGAAAAAATTATTTCCTTCAATTATTATCAGTGGTATATGCATTATCATTTGACTATTGGAAAAATGTCAGAATACTTTTAAGGAAACCAATTCGTGTGGTGTTGTTGGAAAAGCGAAAATCGTTCACATTCCATTTATATGATTTTCATTGCTTTATTTCGCTAAAATGTGATGCTTTTAAGGACTATTCTATTCTATTCACGATGGAAAAATCCTTAAATCCTCGTATGTTAAAAACATTGGAGAATTTTTCTCATTATACACAAAAAGAGGCGACGCTTTCTCTATTCGGATTGAAAAAAAAAATCTATTTAATTTGCTTCGGTTCGTTCCGATTGGAACGTTATCCAGCTTGTCTTTGAATATTGAAATGTCGTTAATGGCTCAATAAAGGGAAACACATGAGCCTGAAAAATTCAATAATTATCCGATCGGAATTTTGATCGAATACGACGAATAAGGAAGAGGGAAGGATACTAAACGAGAATCAATATTCGATTTTTCAAAGAGGGAAATATCTAAGATGTCAAAGCCGGATTCTATGGAGCATGTAATGAAAACCCAAATAAAATTAAATTGTTTTACTCAACCAGAACAATTTGATTGTCAATATTATTAACGCACTACTGTAAATCGATCGAATTCTTAACATAATTTGTGATTATTTATTAACTCGATTCAATATGGGGAGAAGCTGCTCTATTGTAAGTCGTCAATACTCGTATTTTTCAGTATTTAAATTTTATAATAAGTTTTTCTTAAATCATATAAAATATAAATAAATTCAAAAATTCTTATTCATAAATTGATTATTCTAAATTGAAATTGGTTAAAAGGGACAATGAAAAAGTGTTAAATAATTATATAGGGAAAAAAGAAGATTGTTTTTCTAGATTATAGAGTATAAGGATAGGTCATTTAGATTATAGAGTATTATATAATAATAGTCATCTATTAAGGTATAAGCCCGGTTGATCTAAATTTATATTAAATTCTTTTAAATTGATAGAAAAATTATTATTTTACTTTAAAAAACTATTAAAATTCAATACAAATAATTTTAGCTGTTGCGCCTGCCATCTACTATTTACTTGTCGAATTAAAAATCACATTTTTTACTTCAATTTTGACGTTTCAAATGTAAATAATTGAAACGTGCTGGTTCGTTTTTCGGATATTGTCTTTTGAGTCGTTTTAAAAGTGAAATTATTATACAAAATGACGTAAAACTGATTTATTATAAATAATAAATTTTAAAAATTTAATATGTTCAAAAATTTACAGAAAATGAAGTGTTCAGTTAAAAAGTGGTTTAGTTATGCGAAAATTAAATATTCGTCATTTTCATTTTTCAGGTGAATTGTCAATAAAAACTAATTATTGGGTTGTTTGGAAAGTAATTTAGTTTTTTTTTATAAAATGAAAGACGATTTTCTTATAGTGAATTAATATTTTATTCAATTAAATATTGTCCAGTCTGATACAAGTCCCTTTGTCATCTTTTTGACAGTAGCATAATTCCACGCTCATGAAATGTATGATCTTTGCTGGCGAAAAACTGATCCAAGTGATTTTTGACTTCCTCATTTCGTTTTACAATCTAAAATTTTTTGTGGAGACCGGAACAAATGATAATCGGAAGGTGCTCTAGGTCTGGAGAGTATGGTGGGTGGGGCAGTATATCCCATTCAAGGTCTGAAAGCTCTTGCCGAGTTGTCAAACTTGTATGTGGTTTCGCATTATCCTGTAGGAACACTATACCTTTCCTATTGACCAATTCTGGCCTTTTTCCGTTAAGTGAATCATTCAATTTGTCCAACTGATCACAGTACACTTCAGAATTAATCGTTGTGTTGCTCGGTCGAAGCTCAAAATAAACAATTCCTTTGAAATCCCACCAAACATATAGTATAACCGTTTTTTGGTGAATAGTGGCTTTCGAAGTGCTTTGAGCCGGTTCATCTTTTTTACTCCATGATCTTTTGCGTTTAACATTGTTGTAGACAATCCATCGTGATGATACACTTAAGATCATTTTCTTGGCGTTTGAAAAGCAAATTACTGCGACGGCACAAATTTTTTCCCATAACAAGATGAGGAAACCCATATGTCGAGATTTGAGATTAAACTTAGCCATTTTAAATGATGATAAACGGTCGAATTTGATAAATTTAATTAATCTCTCAGCGATCTCAATTAAGTTCTCTATTGGAAAAAAAACGAAAATAAAATTATGTCCTCTGTTAGGAAAAAACTAAGTTACTTTCTGAACAACCCAATACCAGGTGTATAAGCTTAAATCCGCTGTTTTTCAGTCAAAAAAACACATGTTTTTTTCAAAAAAAAACCAACAAAAAAAATTATTCAAAGTACTTGCCCTCGCTAGCTACACATTTTTCCCATCTCTCGGGCAATTTGTGGATACCACGCGAATAAAATTCCTTCTCTTTCGAGGGAAACCACTCATCAAGCCATTTTCGGACGTCTTCATAAAAATGAGCGCGTGGCCCATCGACGAAAACAGATGGTAGTCAGAAGTGGGGTAGCACCTCCCAGTTGAGTGTCTCCAAGGAGTTTCGGACCATTTTTGACGTGTGCAATGGTGCGTTGTCGTGGAGGAAAATCGGCTTGTCATGTCTTTGTTAATAATCCGCCCTTTTTTCACTCAGAGCACGGTGCAATTTGATCAGTTATTGGTGGTAGCGGTGGGCATTGACAGTTTCAACAGGTTTCAACATTTCATAGTAGACGATACCCTGCTGATCACACCAAACGCACAGCATCGTCTTCCGTCCGAAGAGATTTGGTCTTGGGGAAGATGTTGATGGTTGGCCGGGATCAACCCACGATTTCTTGCGTTTAGGATTCTCAAAATATATCCACTTTTCATCGCCTGTCATAATCCGATGCAGGAGCGACATTCTTTTTTGTCTGGCGAGAAGATTTCGCATTTGTTTTGGCGTTGCTCCATCTGCCTATCGTTGAATTCATGCGGCACCCTCTTTCCGATCTTTTCAATCTTCCTCATGTCACGCAGGCGCATGGAAATGTCTGGTTGAGTAACACCCAATTGTTCCGCGAGCATTTTTTGCGGTTGGGTATCGTCTTCGTCCAAAAGAGCCTGCAATTGATGGCCCTCAACCTTCCTACGAAACCAATCTCGGCACGTTATTGCAGGTAAAGCACTGTCATCATATGCGTCCATAAGCATCCGATTTCTTCAAATTGAAGCAGAAAAGCAGAGCTTCCCGCATATGCTCTTTTTCTGGCACAAAACTAGACATGATTACCAAAGGAAAAATGTATGTTGTTGTACGAAATTGCTGACAATGTACACTGATTAATGTTGAGAGATGCCAAACTGATGAAAAAAAGTATGGCGTGCCCATGTTAGCTTAATACGCTCACTCACGCCATCTATGACCAAACAGCTGATTTAAGCTTATACAGGTGGTATATATTTAAATAAAAGGCATTTAAAGGTTGTCTATCTTTGTACTTATTTTTAATCGATTTTGAGTGCTCTAAGTGCTTTAAAACTTAGAAAAATGTGAACAGACGATTAGTTAAGATCAGGTTGACGTTTCAGTGACGGTCGCGCGACTACTTTCCGGTAGGGGTTCCATTGATTTTATAATTTCATATAATAAAAAATTGTACATTTTATACTATTCCAACATAAAGCTAAATCTGCTTCCATTAGGAAACTATGTGAGTAAATTTCTTATCATAAAAAGGACGCAATGTTCCTAATTATTTTTTGATCTATTTTCAGAATTTAATCAGTTACGTTTTGAAATGTAAACTTTTATATGGAAATAAATGAATTCATAGCAAAAAAAAATGCTTCATTTCATTTTTAATTCTAAATTTATTATATTTGTATAACTTTGCCTATTATTTAAAAAAAAAGCGCCAAAAGCAATATGTACAAATACAATATAAAATTGCTCCTAGCTGAAAGTGACGCCTTTGAGCAATATGGGTGTGTATGTGTTAGCTTTAATGTTGTATTCCGTCTTTTTTTTGGCTTTAATTTGTTGCTTCAATTGTCTATCTTTATACTCCATAATCTAAACAGGATATATTCTATACTTTTCTTTTATTGATCAATAAGAATTTACTTATATTAAAAAAATTCTGGGCAAAATAACCTGAAACTCGTTCTTTTCATATGACTGAGCACTTTTTAAAATCGATCAATTTCTAATTATACCAAATAACTTATACACAATTATCCAAAGAAAGTATAAAAACATTTTCAGAATTAATACTTTTAAAAGTATTAAATTGAATTCGAATTCAATTTGCATGTAAAAGCAGGTGAATAGAATGGAATATTGGAATTTGTTCTATTCCATATTCGGTAATTGATAATCGTTTGATTCCTTTCTTGTTTATATATAAAAAAAAAACAAATAAAAAAACGTTTTTAAAGACACTCAATTGAAGATTACCTTTCATTTGGTAATATTACGTCAATTGTTTTTTTGTTGTTGTTGTTGAAGTAAACCAACGAGAGTGAGTAATAAAAATCAAACATTTTATTATGTGAGGAGAGTGTACCAAGAATACGAGAAAATTTTTTTATGCAAATTTGTATTGATTTTTATCTTTTATATTTTTGTTAGATTTTTGCTTTTGAAGTATGGAAAAATCAAAATTGAATTATTTAAAAGATATCGCACGATTTAGGTTCCAATCTGTAAAAAAAAGCGAACAATTTTGATAGTCAGAAATGTGGCTGCCTTGAGACAAATTTGAGCTTTTGGCGATGCTGCTAGTGTACTCGTACATCCACCATAGTCACAGGGGATACTAGTGGGAGCTGAATATTCCCACTTGCTTTATCGCTGAATTTGATGGGTTCTGTTCTTATGCGGAACACTGAAAATAAAAATAATAAAAAAAATACCTCCCTTGAGCGTAAAAGGGCAGAATTGCAAATTGTGGGCGTCTGTGTACATCCGTTACCATCAAAGAACCAACCTTACGGGAACAAAAATATTAGCTTTTGCAATGAATATTCAATGAATTTTTTTCTGAAGCTCTTTTTAGCCAAAAGCCAACGCAGCTGAGTATCGGGGAAATGCAGCCAGCATACTACCCACCCTTATACAGTATACACATAAACTTTCTGTTCCTCTTACAATAAAACTTTACAAATCTAAATCGATTCGGTTCTTCTTTTTTTTATCTTATTATTATCAATCGATCAATTAAATATTAAATTGTTAACTTTTCTTTTAAAATTCCTTTAAAGTTTATTGTTCTAAATTAAATTCGTAATGAATTTTTAAAATCGACAAGCATTCAATCAAAAATTCCCTAAAAAGTTCACCATAAGTTAGAAAACTCTTTTAAATTTTGTAATTATTTATTAAAGTTTTTAAATTCTTTACAAGAATTCCGTTTTGGACATTTTACTTTTTATCATTTTTTATTTTAAATGCAAATTTCAGCTAATATTAATACTGAAGTGTAAATTTTGAGCGCCATGACACTGAAAGCTATTTAGCGCCATTTTAATTTTTTTTCAAATTTTTTAACCGTTGAGTTTATGCGACTTGATTTGGATTATGATTAATTAAACACTCATTTTTGCATGAGTTTTACTTTTCTTTATATATATTCCAAAGTTCTCCTTTTTTAATTTAATTCAGTTTTTTTTTAAAGAAATCAGATTAAAAGTGAGAGGTTATCGAATTTAATCTTCGGAAAGTAAATTTGGATCTGGACTTGATCCTTTTGAGATCATTTTTAATAGGCTGTAACTCGGCCATTACTTGAATGGTGTTGGTTGGTTTTTAAATGTTTTAAAGTTTAAATATTACATAAGTAAATACAATTTTTTATATAGCCCCACAAGAAAAAGTCCAATGGCGCCAAATTGCACGGTCTTGGATAGCAATTAAAATCACCAAATCTCGCATTTTGGGATGTTTTCACGCAATAAAGCCAAAATTTGTCATATTATGCAGCTTGTGCCGCGTGTTTTATTGAAACTATATATAGCCCAGATTGAGGTTCCATATGTTAACACATAGTACGGCCACAGCGTCTCTCCTAACTCATTTTCAAAGAAATACTGGCAAATAACACGTTCAGATCAAAATTCACACCGAACAGTTACTTTTCAGATACAATAGCTTCTTCACAGGTCACTTGTGGGTTTTTAAAGCCCCATATACAAAAATCTGGTTGTTAATGTACACACCAAGCCAAAAATATTACTCATCGCATAAAAAAATATTGTTTGAAAAATCAGCATACAAAGTGTGTTATTCCAGCACTTGACTGGCATCCAAAATTTATTTTATTGTCAAATGGTCTGTAATGGCTAAACTTAAGCTAAACAACCTTTATTTTTAATGATGTATTATGTTGTCAATAAAGTAATTTCGTTTTAATACAAAATTACTTTCCGAACAATCCAATCGTTTATTAATTGGCCTTTTTTCTTTAAGTGAATCATTTAATTTGTCCAACTGGTGACAGTACACTTCAGAATTGATCTTGGTTTTGCTCGATAGAAGCTCAAAATAAACCATTCCCTTGAAATCCCACCAAACAGATGAGGACCCCATATGTCGAGCTTTGAGATTAAACCTAGCCGTTTCAAATGATCATGAACGGTCGAATTTGATAAATTTAATCTCACAGCGAACTCACGAGTTGTTATTCGTCGGTTTGCATCAATTTAATGTCTTTATTGTGTCTTCATCAGCTTCAGCTGGCCTTCCAGAACGTGGTGCATCTTCGAGATCAAAATTGCCAGATCGAAATTTTGCAAAACAGCTTAACACAGCTTTGTCATACATATCGGATAATGTATTTTTTACTTGAACAGCATTTTTATATTTTCTATAGTAAAAAAGTAAAATTGCCTAAAAAGCTGTTTTTCACTTTTCATATTTAAAAGAGTATCAACCAAAAACTACTGTGCAGAATCAATCGAAAATGACAAGCAAGTCATGCTATGTCAGCTGCCAAAATACACATGATTATGCGACTTAAGTGTGAAGTTGGTTGTGAAAAATACAATTAAGTTTTCTGTTGGGAAACAACGAACTTCCTTTCTTGGTAACCCAATAATTATCTTTCCGATTAATACTTCCAAAATAATAAAATAAATAATCTTTTTAGTAATTTCCAAAAAAATTTGACATTTTGACAACTGAGCAAATGTCAAAAAAATTTAATTGTGCCTAACTTCGGTTGGTATATTTTTCTACTCTGCTAACCCTTAGATTAGTTGCTGTTCAATTCTTAAAAGTGCAACAGTTTTCTAAAATCTCTTTTAAAGTTTAGTTTTTAAATTGCAAAGAAAATAAAATTGCAACTTTGGGGCTATAAATGAAAAATATAAATCAGGTTAAATTCCATGATAAAAAGAGCATTGTGCATTTTCTTATTTTATTTTTATTGTATTGTACTTGAACCACATTAGTTCTAAAGTGCAGCAGCACTTATATTTGTGTGGGGTGGCATCATTTTTATGCATATGTCGGGTTGAAAAAAATGCATTCTCAGTTTATACGAGTACTTATACTTAAGGTAGTGAGTGCATTGCAGACAATAAAAATTGAGAGTGCTTCGCTTATGGATATGCAGTGTATGTGTACACGGTGGTGAGTAGCTTTTAAGGATAAATATTCAGACTGCATTACCATATTTGCATCCGTTGGATTTCTGAGACAAAAGTAAATTTCCGAGTAAACTTATTTGGAAAATTATTAAAAAATTTTTTTCCATATTAATAATTAACTTATTATAAGTTCAATTTTATTTGAAAACGTTGAAAATTATTATTAGAAATGAAGAATTAGTATTTATTGTGTTTTTTTTTTATTGTAATTTAAAATATTTTATAATAAAAATATGGTAAAATGTATATTGTAGTTATAGTTTTTAATTATAATTAAAAAATCAAATCTTATAAATTGGAAAATGGTGGTGGTGATTGCATAAATTTACATAAAATAAATTGAAAAAAAAAATGCTTTTTCTTACTGTAACTATAGGTAAAAAAAATAATTTTTTTTAATGGTTTTTTAGCATTAATTACATTACGCTTGACCAAAAACCAATTTTTTTTTCAATTTAAGTAGGTTTTAAGTAGGTTACATGAAGAGTTTGACTATTTAGTATATTCCTTAGGAGGAAAATTTTATAATCCTTTTGAGAATATTTTTTATGCAGAGTAGAAATGTGCTTAGGGTGAACACAGCAGTGGTTATGCTAACCATAATTAAAACTTTGCGAAAATGCGTCATTATGCAGCCCATCTGAGTGGAAAGAAACTTTTCAACGTAAACGAGCCAAAACTAGTATCATTCCATAAAAAAGGGAGTCAGTCAGTCGTGTACAAGTACATCTGGCAACAGACCGATAGTCTAACCTCATAGCCATCTTACCACCCATTCAACCGAGCAAGGATATCGTGTCAGGATCCATTTAGCAGTTACGTGTCTGTCCAAGGATGGGGCCAGTCTTCTTAGCAAATCTTCTTAGTAGTTAACTAAGAGTAAGTAACTAATCGAATGCTTTTCATGGTTTGTTGAATTTTTTATGATGCCCGCCCGTCAAACCGATCTGCCGACCGACCAAAACTGACAGGCTGATATTTTCATAGAAACGAACGTGTTATAATAAAATTCATGGCATTTGAATATTTAGTAAAATTCCAGAATATGGAAGGAAGATTACATTAAATTTTCAAAACGCCAAAACTAACTGGCAGAAAAAAATTTGAAAATGTTGTTGTAGAGTCAGTAAGGCAGGATTCGTTGTGTTCTACTCATAGTCTTTGCTAGTTGCTCATTTCGTTTTTTTTTTGTTCTTTTTTTGCATGATAAGTTCTACTTTAGAAAATTACTCTGGGTAAAAATACGAACAAAAAATTACACAATTTTGTATATATTTCGTTTTAAGTCTTATTTGGAAAAGTTCTGCAGATTTTCCTTGAAATACTGCCAAAAAAAAAATGGTAAGGAAAAAAAATAATTCTTTGACTGAATACTCGTAGTGTGCAGCGGCGGTTTTAATGCATCTAAGATTCAGAAAAGCAAATTTCGATTATTTTTTTTAAAAAGATATTATGGCATTTTAAATTTAATTTTTATTAATTTATTTCGATGGTAATTGTTGAAACAATTTTTTAAGTAAATTTTTAGACAATTTTGTACGAGGGTCATTCAACAAGTACTTAGCCTCACCGCCCGATGGAAATGCTGTCACAAAAGAAATTTACCATCGTGCAGTACATGTTTTAGTAGCCTACTGTCAAAGTTTCAGTCGATTAACTTCATTAGTTTTGTTTTGAGAGCCTTTGAAATCGAGCGTGTCGGTCGGTTGCACAAAAATGGAAAAAGAACAATATTGTTCGGTGATTAGATTCTTGTTTTTGGAAGGGAAAACGCGCAGCAAAATCTTCTCTTTCGATGGCGACCGTCAAGAACTGGTTCAACGAGTTTGTTCGTGGCCGCACGTCGGTTTTTAATGAGCCACACCCAGGTGCCCCGAAAACGGCTGCTACGGAGGAAAACGTGAAAAAAGTCCACGATCTCGTGTTGGCAGACCGTCGATTGAAGGTTCACGAGATAGCTGAGACTGTGGGCATCGCAGTAGGAACGGTGCATCATATTCTACACGAAGAACTGGGCATGAGAAAGCTGTCGGCGCGATGGGTGCCGCGTTTGCTCACACCGGAAAACAAGCGCAACCGTGAGACCACATCGGCGACGTGTTTGGTGCTGTTTCAGCGCAATCCAGCGGAGTTCTTGCATCGTTTCGTGACCGTCGACGAAACATGGATTCACTGGTACACACCAGAGACCAAGGAACAGTCGAAACAGTAGACTTCACCCGGCGAACGTGCTCCGAAGAAGGCGAAGACTGTTCGATCGGCCGGAAAGGTGATGGCCACCGTTTTCTGGGATTCACAAGGTGTGATCCACATCGATTACCTCGAGAAGGGTAAAACAATCACGGGGTGGTACTATGCTGCCTTATTGGGCCGATTTGACGTCGAATTGAAGAAAAAGCGGCTCCGCTTTGCGAAGAAAAAAGTGCTGTTCCACCACGACAACGCGCCGGCTCACACCTCCGCCGTCGCCATGGCCAAATTGGTCGAATTGCGCTACGAATTGCTGCCCCATCCACCGTACTCTGCAGATTTGGCCCCCTGTGACTACTTTTTGTTTCCAAACCTGAAAAAATCACTCGGCGGGAATTGATTTGGGTCGAATGACGAGGTCATCGTCGCCACGGAGGCCTATTTTGCTTCCCTCGAGAAAATGTATTTTTTGGATGGGTTAAAAAAGTTAGAGCATCACTGGGCCAAGTGTATCGAGCTTGAAGGAGATTATGTGGAAAAATAAATTGCCACCTTTCCAAAATTTTCGTTTTTCTTTTGTAGGCTAAGTACTTGGTGAATGACCCTCGTACATATTGAAAAGACGCCAACTACCTTTTTGGTGTTGCAATATTTCTAGTAACGGATATAAATTTTAATAGACAAAGTCAAATATGGTTTTTTTAAAAGCTTTAATTAGATTAGTTGAACGTGTGTAATATCTTCATTTGAGAACAATTGCATTGGAAATATGCTTTCTGTAATTAATAGGTAATAATTGGAAATTTCTGTCAATTATGAAATTATCCAATTACCATTGAAGGTGACTGATGATGCGTTAATCACGTTAAGGTGTTTTATATTTGCAGCCCAATAATGTTCGTATCCTATTTTATATTCAGAACTAAGTGCAGAATACATCCATCCTGAATAATTACCATTCATTGGCAATGGAAATTTTTAATTAAAAATTAGTCCGAAACGAATTATGTATCGTGCGTGGCTTTAATTTATCGATAGGCGCTATCTGACCAGCTTCTGGGATACGTGTCGACAGACAATGTTCAGTTAATAGTTTCGAAAAGGACTTACATGCCATTTCAATCATAGTTCATGATAAAGTGCATCCTTTGACTGCATCCAAAAGCTCGTATATGTTTATTTGTTGGTTTTACATTGGGTCGCTCTCAATCTACCTACTCCAGTCTTCCACAATTCGCATCTAGGTTAATGTACTTATTATGAAGTCCTGATGCACATACATTGTTGGTCATTATTTCAACAGAAGTGCATCAGATTAAAGTACACATATGCAACTTGAGATCAATTTTATGCAATAATACGAGGTCTATTCAAAAAGTATCGCGAATTTTGTGTTTTTTTTTTTCAAAAATTATTTATTTATTAATGAATATCTATTTCGTCCCCTTCAAAATAATCCCCACCAGATATTATACGCTTGTGCCACCATTTTTTCCAATCCTCGAAGCACTTCAAAAAATAATTTTTTGTGATCTTGTTCAGCTCCTCGTTCGATGCCGTCTTTATCTCCTCAATCGTAGCGTAGCGTCGTCCTTTCAATGGGGCTCTTCAGTTTCGGGAAGAAGAAAAATTCACAGGGGGCCAGATCTGGGGAATACGGTGGCTGCGGCATTATTGGTGTGTTGTTTTTGGCCAAAAAAGGCAAAAGGCAATTTTTGTTCTTCTACAAATCCGGGCGTTTCTGGCGGATTGCTTCGCGCAACTTGCGCATAACTTACAGGCAATATTCCTTATTGATCGTTCTACCCTGTGGCAAGAACTCATGTGCTCCACACCCCTGCAACTGAAGAAAACTGTAAGTAAAACCTTCACATTCGACCGAATTTGGCGCGCTTCTTTCGGTCTTGGATCGTACGGCAGCTTCTATTGGTATGATTTGGTTTCCACGTCATAACCATAAACCCATGATTCGTCACCAGTTATGGCCCTTTGGAGCGAATTTGGGTCATCGCGGACAGAGTCCAACAGCTCCTTAGCAATGTTAATGCGATGCTGTTTTTGGTCGAAATTGAGCAATTTTGGTACGAATATCGCGGCGACCCGTCTCACGCACAAATCATTGGTAAAAATCGAATGGCACGAGCCAATCGATATGTTTAAGTCCTCAGCAACTTCTCTAACGGTGATTCCAGGACTGGCCAATACTATTTTCTTCACTTCATCAATGTTTTCGTCTGTTGTTGACGTGCTCGGGCGTCCGGCACGCTTTTTGTCGTTTACATCTTCTCGGCCCTCTGAGAACATTTTGTACCACCGATAAACATTGTTACGGTCCAAGGTACCTTCACCATATGCCACAGTTAACATACGGAATTCGTCCGCGCAATTAATTTTGTTTTTCACACAAAATTTGATACAGATTCTTTGATCCATTTTTTGGAATGGGCAAAAATCGAAGACGAGGCAAAACACACACGTGCAAGCAAAGCAGCTGTCAAAAATTAACTGAACATTCAAAATGGCCGAACTTGTCACTGAACCCTCATAACCTGGCATTGACAACAAAGTTACTTTATTGTATTTAGCCAGTTGACTTAGGAGCGTGACGATATCCCAAACTAGATGGGACTGGATATAAGATGAGATAAGATCTTTCAATTTAGCTTGGCTGTCTGAGATGATATAGATCTTTGCGTTACGTAGCTTCCTTCTGATACTCTCTCTAGCACAAAACTCTATCGCATGTATTTCTGGCTGAAAAAATGGATAGGGATTTACCAAGCGTCTTAGATGGATGGTAATAAGGGCCAACTACATCCACCTCAACACCCAAATTCTCTTTAGAACCATCTGTGTAAAACACAAGGACTCCTCCTTCAAAGTTAAGCAATCCGTGACAACTACTTTTACGGACGGACTGGTTTAAGTTAGGTTTCCTCGGCATTGTGTCCGAGATATAGTTGGCTTCTTGGAATTATTTTAGGTCCGATACAAGATTAAGATGTCCAGACAGGTCGCCGGGTTTAAAGGTTTTGGAATGTCCTAACCTGTGAGTCCTTTTAGCCGCTTTTTTTTAAATATGCAAAGGTAGTAGGTCTAAAAGAGCTTCAAGAGCTGTCGTGGAGCACCAGTAATAACCAAGCATGCCAGTCTTTGATCTTTACGAAGGGTTGCTTGGGCAGTAAGTTCTTCAGCGTTGGGCCACCAAAGTTAGGCCGCATAGGTGATGATAGGTCTGACCCATAAATATATTTTAGTCTATCAATGCGGACATTTGAATAAATAGGGTGTTCCAAACTTCACGCAAGAAGTTATTGTTTCTCGTGTTGTATGACATGTGGCACCGTCTTTTCGAAACCACATGTCGTCCACTTCCATATCTTGATATTTAGTCATAAAAAACTGGATTGTCATGTCGTGATAGCAAACACCATTAATTCCTATTGCCTGCCCTGCTGCATTTTCGAAGCAAAATGGTGCAAAATCCGCACCAAAAAGTAACACGTTGTGGATATATTTGGTTCTCAACAATCACTCGTGGATTTTCTGAAAGCCCAAATGCGCCAATTTTGTTATTAACCAATGACAATGAGCCCCATTGCTGAAGAACCATTTTTTTCAAACTGTAGCTACCAAATCTTAATTATTTTAAAAATATTGCCCAACAATAAAAACGCTTTGTTTTTTTGTGTAACGCTCCATTTTTAATAACTCCGAACTGTTAGCTGTCACGCTGTTTTTCTTTCGTTTGGCAATACTTTACCGCATAAATGGCGCAAAATTCAAATCTTGCATGAAGTTAAGAATACCATATATTGAACTGTTATATTATTTAAAATAGTAAATTGTCGAAAATAGACGTTTCGAAATTTATTATAGAAACAATTAACCGAATATTGAGTGCTTTTTTTTGTTGGCAATACTTTACCGCAAAAATGGCGCCAAATTCAAATCTTGTATGAAATTTGGAACACCCTATTTTAATTAATAATAATAATAACTCATTTAAAGTCAATTATTTATAATAATTTTTTTTTAAAAATAAGAGGAAATACTTATTATAATTTTATTTAACCATCAAATTATTTATAGTAAGTGGAAGGAATCAACGGACAAATTCAATATTTTCTAGCAATTCAAAAATGTAATCGTAAAAAAACAATTTAAAATCTTTCCAACTTTAAATTCATAATATCGATTTGTTTGAATTATTTAAATTCACTAGTTTAATAGAAATCATAGTAAAAAGACTTGAAAGCTAACTAGTTTAAGAGAAACCATAGTAAAAAGAAAAATTATTTTTAATTGATATTTTTTTTTGCAAATTCCTATGAATATGAAAACAATTGGAATATCATTTTCTAGATTATATTTCTGCATATTGAGAACTTTGAAGGGGGGTTGAATAATATTCATTGTCATATTATACAAAAGGGTTGAATATTATATCGGACACGCTTGCCCTCGTCTCAGGCTGACACATTTTGAAGTTGTCATAGCTTAATAACGATTTCCATTCAGCCGGGTACGTATGCGGATACCACTAACCGCACAAAGCAATTTCGTTTATTGGCCATCCTGTGAAACCGAAAGAATATTCATTGCGTAGCTTTATTCAAATTGAAAAGCTGCAGGGTACGTTAATGATAAAAAATTGTTTGCGGATTTGCAAGTTGATGCGAGAATAATTAGGTGTGCACAGTCCGAATACAGCAGATTTTTTTTCCCTCGAAAATTCCTTTTTCCTTATTTTCAGCGAATAATGGAGCACTGTTGTAGGTAATTTACATTTTGATTGACTTGAAAATGTTTATTTCCATCTCAGGGAATAGGGATTTTTTTGCTGTGCGGTTTTTTTTAAGTTTAATTTTTAATTTAATTTCATTTTCATTGAGAGAAAACACAAATCAAAGGTTGGATTTGTTTTTTTTTTTTTTAGAACCGGATATGGTATTTTGATTAAAAACTTTCTCGAGTTTAGCAGATACTTTTTTTGTTGAACTTTTGAATATTTATTCATTACTTTTAAACGAGTATATTAATTTTGATGAATTACTTTTTAAATAATTATTAGCTTGCAAATGAATTAAATAATAAATCCCTAATATTTCCTGAATAATAATGGCATTATTACAATTCAGTAATGGCGTCATGATGCGTTGGGATCTGATGTGGTATGATAGCTGAAACGCCAGAGGCGCTGCTAGCGTATACTTCTTACAAAACTTAAATTGTCAGTTTTTGTTAGTTGTTCAAAATTAAAAGTAATTATAAAAATATTTTAACTTTTATAATTTTATAATTTAAAAGGAGATTTTTTTTGTATATAAAAACAATAAAGACCAAAACTTTATGGATTTTTCTAAGTTTTATACAGGAAGAAAAAGAAATTCATAAATTTCTTATTAAATTATTATATGTTATTCTGTATAGAAAATTATTCGATTGTATTATCAGCAAATTTTGTTGTTCATAATTCAAGAATAAGCACGAAATTCTTATTTGCCATGTTTTATTGGTTAATAAAAATGTCGAATATAAAAATTATTTTTTTCTTCTTCTTCTGTTCTTAACAAACAAATTGCTACAAGAATATTATCTGATAAAATTCTATAAATATCTTTCGCAATAAGAAGATAATATTAGTGCAAAGACACTCCCAAACAAATAAAAAATACAATTTTATGAATACGAGTAAAACGAAAATTATATTCATGATGATAATAGTGATGATTGGGGGATAAATGATGGGAAATATTTACCATGATTTATGATAGCCTCTTAGGCACTCGATTACTGGCCGTTTAAGTTCGTATTAGGACAAAATACAGAGTGTTAGTGATACTTTTATATCAGAAGTTTTGGTGTAATCAGAAGTTTTCGTTAATTTCTGTCAACATTTCAAATATCCAGGAATAAAAAAAAAGACTAATAATTTCCGAAAATTCAATTTAATTCATGCGGTGATTTTTTTGTTGTTGTGAAAAAGATATGTTTTCGGTGCGCACATTTTCCCACGCAAATGATAGATACCTGATATGATATTTGTTACATTTTCAATTTTACTTACTGTATCTATTAAAAAGCCCAAGTGAGTTTTTGTCACTACTATCAGTTAAATTGATTTACGATGACTTGCACAGGAATACCATTTATCAACATGAGTAATTGCCTACGGATTACTTGTACTTAGTCTGTTAGGAGTTATATTTTTATGCGTATTCAACCAATTGTAGGCGTTTTCAACATTTTTACATGTAATCATAAAATTTTTTTAATTTAACGTATAACTAGCATAATTTGAAATGGAAAAAACTTTCTTTCCAAAACCTTACGGATATTAATTTAGGTTGTCTAAATTTTACGTACACTGGCGCAGGTCCAATCGATATTTACTTAAATAAATTTCAATAGATTTTTATTATACAATAAACTTTGTGTCTAGTTTTTATTGAAAGCATTATTAAATAGTGAGAAATAGAAAATTAATATACTATTTCAGAAATATATTTATTTAATTACTAGTGATAACCGGTCAAAAATTAAGGCGCTAAACGCTGGAGAGTGTCTTGATCACCTCACGATTAATCCGCAACTTTCGCTTTTCAACCATTCTTTGGTTAGTAGAATAAAATTAATCTTTTCCATTCCATTTAATATTTCAGTCAAATAACTCACTTAATAAGCAAACAAATTCAAATAATCTCAAATATGTATATTAGAATTAGTTGTGACTTCACCGAAATCTATTTACGATGGCAATTATATTTTCAGAACCGAAATTTACCATTTGATATTTTTTACTAAAAAGTCTACTGCAAAAATACTTACAACGCCATCTATTATTTAATTCTATAGTTTTCTAATAGCGCCATCTATCAACATTAGTTACAAAGTAAACGTTAGGGGATAGACAATCAACCGCAATTATGGGTGATTTTTTAGGTGTTTGGTTTTTAAATTTCCAAAAAAAAAAAACAGAAAAATTTGCAAAGTGTTTGAAATTTGAATCGATAAATCAATGTTTATTATTTACTTTTTAATCCCACGACTACGTTTTAAGTGATCCATGCGAGAGATGCATTTTTAAACCACTTTTTCGAGCATCTGGGTTGGTATTCCGCAAAAACACAAGTGTAATACTGTCTTCAAAGTCTGCAAGTGACGCTAGTTTATCGGCATTGATGAGTGACTTTGCGTAGCCCCATAAAAATATTTTAGGGGTGTCAGAACGCACGATCTAGGAGGCCAACTCACCAGTCCGAAACGTGAGATAAACTCCTCACTGATACGTCCATTATTTCACGTGCTGTGTGGTTAAAACCACGTGTCGACCACATGTTGACCACATGTCGATCAGATGCAGTTCTACTTCGGACAGTAATTGTATGATGCGGCATTTGGGCAGGCGGCATAATTGCGCCATATTTCTTTGAGGATGCTGGCTGTTATCGGGACATATTGCAAAACTTTCTTTTGTTCAAACAGAACATGTGGTTCCAAGAAGATGGTGCCGCATCACATACAACTCGTGCTATGATGCAAATTTTGAGACAAATTTTCCCGGCCGAATAAAGTCAAAAAGTGGTGATATCTACTGTTCCTCACGATACCCTGTTTAAACACTCCCAATTTTACTTGAAGGAGATTGCCCTCGCTAAGTCAAGTTTGGTGCATAAACTGACTTTAGAACATCAACCAAATTGTTAGAAACCGAGCAGAGCGAAGCGTGATCAGTTTCTAGGTTTAAATTATAATTAAGAAATAATTTTGTTATAATTAATAGTTCACGGACTGCTTATTTTTACCCACTAAAAACCATTTTCTCAATTTGATTCTTTATTGTCCAATAACTTTAAAATATTAATTTGTGACTACTATTTATACTTTAAAACTAACAAAATTCAATGATAAAATAAGAACGATCAAATAATATTAAAAGAACTCCATTTATCTCTTTAACCAAATTACCACACACCAAACATATCGATTCTTTGATAATTTCCATTATAATTTCCATTTTTATTTTTTATTGAACTTTATACGAGCTCTGTTCAAAAAGTATTTAAGAATTTTAAATTTCCGCGGGTTACGTATATTCGATTTTTGATTTTTTGTGGTGTTATGTTGGTTCGGCCATTTTGAATGTTCAGTTAATTTTTGACAGCTGCTTTGCTTGCACGTGTTTTGGCTTGTCTTCGATTGTTGCCCATTTTCGACCAGAAACAGCAACACAATAACATTGCTAAGGAGCTTTTGGAGTCTGTCTCTCCAAAAGCGACGATCCAAATTTGCTCCAGAAGGTCATAACTGGAGGCGAATCATGGGTATATAGTTATGACGTGGAAACCAAAGCTCAATCATCCCAATAGAAGCTGCACGTACGAGCCAAGACCGAAAAAAGCGTGCCAAGTTCGGTCGAATGTGAAGGTTTTGCGTAAAGCTTTCTTCGATTGCAGGGGCGTGGTGCATCATGAGTTCTTACCACAGGATAGAACGGTCAATAAGGAATATTACCTGTAAGTGATGTGCAAGTTGCGCGAAGCAATCCGCCAGAAACGCCCGGATTTGTGGAAGAACAAAAATTGGATTTTGCCATTTTTGGCCAAAAACAACACACTAATAATATCGCATCCACCGTATTCCCCAGATCGAAACAGATTCTTTGATCCATTTTTTTGGAGTCAAAACACGTGCAAGCAAAGCAGCTGTCAAAAATTAACTGAACATTCAAAATGGCCGAACTTGTCAAAATGGCTGAACCAACATAACGCCACAAAAAAAAAATCGGAAATCGAATATACGTAACCCGCGAAAATTTAAAATTCCCGATACTTTTTTAACAGACCTCGTATTAGATTTTAACTTTGTATCACCAATCATATACACTTAAAAAAAAAATACTGATATCGTGAAATCAAGAGTGTTAGTACAGTGACTATTCCACTATGCATTTTGAAACTATTATTTTCCTTATATATTTTCAGTATTAAATAAAACTATGATATCAAAACAAAAATTCTCAAAAAAATCAATGTGGTTTTTGAAAATTTGGTAAAAGTCTTCAGAAGGTATATTGCCAAAACACAATGAACAAATTCTGACTCATCGGGATTTTGTCGGCACATTTCTTCCCAGCATGCTTGACAAAGTTCACCATTATTTTCCATAATTTTTAATATATAGTAAAGTTATAAAGAAAAACTATTTAAAGTGGATTATTGATACGGCATTATTATCTTATATAAAGTCGATAAAAATTAAAATTAATAAATACAATAATTATGTTCATATTTTTCCTTTTAATCATTAATTTTTTCTTACTTTTTGATTAAAGAGGATTAATGACAAGCAAAATATTTTGTTATTATTTTCATGAAAGAAAAAATCTCTTTTATTTATTGAGCGTTGTTTTTATTATAAAAAACATTAAATCAAATAAAATTGAAATGTTTTCATTCAATAAATAATGGTATCATAGCAAATGTCGAAAATAAGTTTTACTTTAACTTTTTCAAGCGCCATCTATGTGTCACTAGTTTAGAATTTATGATCGCCATCGTTTTGTCTATGGATTTTCAATTGATGAGCTATTAATTTATTTTTTAATTCTCGAATTCCATGCTCTTATTGAATAAAAAAAAACTCAAAGTATTATCACCATTAAAAAAAGATTATAAAAACGATTAAAAATATTATTAAAAATGTTCAAAATAATTACTTTTAAACTTAAAATGAATTAAATAGAAAATAATCACACTATGAAATTTTTTCAATATAAATAAAATTAAAAAGAGGATAAATAATTTCCACTTTAATTCAATTAGAAAGAAATTAATTTATATCAAAAGTATAAAAATTAGTTCAAATGTTAAATAGAAAATATATTAAAGTTCGAAAAGAATATATAAACCATTTGGCTGTGAGGTAGATTTCCATTACACTTAATGAGAATTTTCTCAACTATTGTACTCATGTTAAACTAACATACAAAATCAAATAAAAATAAAATGAATAAAAATAGAAAAAAGTGCACAATTTCTATATAGTTTCTTCACCTTATAAATCCGTTTT
The DNA here is from genome assembly GCA_958298945.1 of Atherix ibis. Taxonomy (NCBI): domain Eukaryota; kingdom Metazoa; phylum Arthropoda; class Insecta; order Diptera; family Athericidae; genus Atherix; species Atherix ibis. Next base: position 101,586,009 of record OY282607.1, on the reverse strand, counting down.
AAGGGTAAAGTTTCAAGAAAGTATTCTTTTGAGATGAAAATCACTTAAAAACAACCATCAAGTTATTTACTTATTCTTAGCATCCTTGGGGAAATTCAATTTTTCTTCACAAACAAACACAATATTTCAATAGAGTGACGAGTTAACCCATAATATTGTAGAAGAAAAATGTAAGATTTTCTTCTTTTTTCTAGTTCACTTTTATTAAAAATCCTAAGATGAGTGGTGTTGTTTTTTTCTTTCTTCTTAAATGTTATTATTAAATAATGAAATTTAGCACGTCATTTGCAAATATAAATAAACTTACTAGACAAATTGACAAAGCTTAATGCAATGACATACGAATTACTCGTAATCAAACAAAATACTTATTATTGTTATCAGTAACCATTCGACTAGGTTATCAACAAATACTCGTAATATTTCAGTTTGTTCAATTCTAAACCATTAATGAATAATAATTACTGTCTCTTTCTCTCTCTTATCAATTTGAAAATAACTCAAGTAAAGGAATACTTACTCTGTTTGAATGAAATTAAGACACATAATCCCTTCTTCATGTGATATCTAAAATAGATAATAAAAGAATAATTATTAAAATATTCAGCCACCAATAAATTTATATAAAATTTTATTATTAAAATAATAAATATTATTTTAATATGAATTATTTGGTAGTTTTTATTATTAGTGTTCGAACTATTATGTAAAATTTGAATTTTACCCCATTTGTGCGGTAAAGCGTTGGCAAAAAAAAATATATATTGGTTTGTCGACAAAGTTTTTAAGTAAAATAGAGACGCTAAAATTGGATTGTTTCTGGTTGAAAAACTGAATCAAGTAGTTTTCAAGGGACCTCTCTTGAAGCCAGCTTGGGTCCATTAAGATAGTTCTGCAGTAATCAAAACACGTGGTAGTTTACGGGTGCTATATCTGTATACATATAGGCATATCTTATTTTACCCATTTTTAATAATTCGCTTTAAAAATAGCTCGATTTCATTGCGCTTTAGCGTAAAACAACAACCTTCCTATCAAAGATGTGTGTGGTCAAGCGTTATCGTTGTGGAAAACAACATCCTTCCTATTGATCAATTCTGACCTTTTTACCTCAATCGCTTGGCTCACAGTTCATAATGAACGTTTCTCTTCCAGTCTGAGGAACTTTCCAGGCTAATTTTTGGTGAGTCATCAAAGATGTGTTATCGTGGTGAAAGACGACACTCTTCCTATTGATTAATTCTACCCGTTTTATCTCACATCGACACCCTCATCATTCACCACGATTCCACATGCACCTAAGTCACACAAATCCCCGTACAGATCACACTCAATAAGAAGGTGTTTGGCACTCTCCTCCACCGCCCCACAAAGGCATCTAGCCTCCGCAGGTAGACGATGCCTGTAAAGGAACCCATTCATACTTCTGTATCCCGTGATTAAATACCCAAGGTACAGACTAAATTCAAATCCATACGCAGACGCAAAGCGATTATGTGCGTCCATCTGCCAGTCACACTTTCATTCCATGGAGGTTGCCAAATTTCATACATTCTGTTCAGGACCATTACACGCCGCTGGCATGGACTAAGATCCTGAACCACTTTATTCATAGACGGTAGTGAATGATTACACGCGGCTCGTCCAGGTCCCATGGAATTTCTTCCATGAGAACCTGCATCGCCTCCGTTGACACGGTTCTGCATACATTCAAAAATGCATACAAAGTCAGACGCTGAACCGAATTTATGCCCACCCTTGCATACTGGTGGCGCATAATGTGAGCCCATACACAGAACGCACACATTGAACACGGAACAAATACACTTTTATACAGGACTTTAACCACTCTGCATCAAAGTCCCCATTCCTTGCGAAATACTCGCACCAGCATGCCAACCAAACCGGCCACGTACCCCCTTAGATGTTGCAAGTGAGGCTGAAAGTTGAGTCTCTCTCCAAACTTTACTCCAAGGTACCGTACTTCCCGCGCATATCGGAATCCGAACGCCTCTAAACGAATAATGGGCGGCCTACTAGCCGCCAAAAAACCCTTCAGTAACATACAGATAGTATTCCTTTCGGAAACATTCACTCCCATTCTATTCCCCCATTCAGACACCATCTGCATATAGCAGCTACACGCTATCTCTACTGCAGACCTACTCCTACCCTTAATCAAAAGTATAAGATCATCGGCATATACGATCACACCGTAACCGGTCTCCTCCAACTGCACTAAGAGGCCGGCACCATCTGGCGAACAACCCTTCCATTGTTCCCGCACAACACCGCATAGTTTCTTCACATTCCATCACAGGCAGTTGAAAGCACTTTGGAAATCCACAAACACACCACATACGTACTTACTCTCACTCTCATCAACATACCGTCTTACACACATCCAAGCGTTCTCAGTCGATTTACCTTTTGTAAATCCATACTGAGAGTCGGATACATTGAAGTCTACCAACTTCACATTCAACCGGTGTACCATCATACGCTCGAGGACCTTGCCGAATACTGTCAGTAAGCAAATCAGCCTATAGGAGGACGGGTCAGTCCGTTATCTGTCCGGAGACTTGGGAAATGGAACAACAACAAAAGGATGCTGGTTTTGCGAACAAATTCATCTACAGCGCATTTTGGGCTGGAGGAATCATCGGACCATTCGTCTTCAAAAATGCAGGACATGTGGATTCAACAAGACGGTACCACGTGCTATACAGCCCAGGATACAATTTCTTTGCTGCATCATTTGGGATACCCTACATTTTATTTATCGTCATGTAATTTGATTAGGAATTTAAAATTTGTAATAATAAAAAGTATATAAAATGTTTGCACATTGAAGAGGATTTCAGCGCAAACTCAATAGTGCAAATTATGGCAGTACTATTAGTAAGTGGTGGAATTGTTCAGAAATATTTTTCGATTAGAATTTTTCCCCAGTAAAGTAATAATATTTTTGTCCTTTTTAAAAAAAGATAATTTTGAAAATTACTTTAGGTAAACAGAAATGATCTAAGGTAAAAAAAAATAAGACAGCGTTTTTTTTGAAGTTTTCTGATGGCATTTAATGTAAATAATTTTATGGCAGTACATTTTTTAAAACTATTATATTTCCACACAAAAAAAATTATAATAATTAAGGAAATATGAAAATTTTTAAATAATTCTGAAGTCAATTGTTGAATTATCAGAATTATTGTAAAATTAAAAGATGAAAGGAGATCCACAGTTTTCTTGTGGACGACATGTGGTTTCAACAAAACGGTACCACATGCCATACAGCCCAGGATACAATTTCGTTGCTGCATCATTTAGGATACATTTTTAAAGTATAAAAGGTTACCAGAAAAGTCCTTTTTTCTCGTTAAAAGTCTATCTGAATTTTTAAGGGTAAATTATCAAAATCAATTAAACTACGAACACTTATCCTAAGTAACATTAAGTAAGTAGTACTCGAAATGTAAAAACGTTTAATTATGAACTATTAAATTCCTCAATTTCCCAAATTTGTTTATAAGTTAAACAATAAACATTTTAACTGCCACGAGCTATGTGGTTATTTTCAGTTGAATACAGTATAATTATAGTACTAAAGTTTTAAAGAATATTTAACTTTTTATGCAAAAAAAAAACAAAACAAGAAAAGGATTTTTTTGGATGTTTTACGGTCGCCGAATTTACTCGAAGTGTATTTTTCGCTACGTATATCATTTCATTTCAATGCAAATCATTTTCAGTTTTTCTATGGGGAGATGAGGAGCATAATACTATTTACATCCCCCCCCCCCGTTTCGTCTCATCATTGTTTGGTAAGAAGCCAAAGAATGGAAAATTATTCACAAATCCACAAAATAATAATAATAAAAAAAAAAATGGGGAAGCAAGGAAAAGAATAGACAGTTCAACACGTGCTATAATCCTACGTGCTCCTTGCTTCTGCCCTTTGGCTATTTTTTTTTTTTTTGTTCGTTGTTCATGTTATTGTTATTTTTAGAAAATACATATTATCGTATACTGAGTCCTTAGTTAGAATTATAATATCCTTTTAACCCATAAAAATACTTTTCGGATCGTAAAATTTCAGTTTGCCTGCCAAATAGCATAAAAACGGACCTTTTTTTTCTTTATCTGCTTTCGTCTCATGGCAGCCATAGTAGTTGAAGCTAAAAGGATTGTTTAGCATTTGTCGGTGGCAGAGGTTGATGTCGATGGAGAAGAACCGTTTCAGGTGGGGTCACCAATCTTCATTTATTCTCGATTATAATTTACCGAAATATATTTAAATCTATCCTTAATATTTTTTACCATTCTGGAATTTATATTGTTTGTTAAAAAGGAAAAAAAAAGAAATGAATTTTCGTCCATTTACCGCGAAGCGCTGGGGTCTCTGTCTCTCGCTATTCATTGTCTACGATTTTAAATAAAATTTGATGATATTAAATAAGACTGCTGGAAGATTCTTTTCATTATGTAAAAAGCTACTAATGTATTTCTTTTGTATTATGTCCTTTGAATAATCGTTTACCATCATTCAATTGGCTTTGGCAACTGTGCACTTCTTTCAACGAGTTAATTAATAAATAAGGAGCAAAGTTCAGACAATTTCGATATTTTGAAACAGATTTTATGTTCATAATTAATATCAAAAATGTACACTGAATATAGTAAATATGAAATGAATTATTTTCTGCCCTTATCCTAATTATTATTATTTATATCTGTGAATTACTATTTAATGATGAGCCTTTATTTTGAATAATATACAAGTAATATTTTGTACCATCTCTTGCAATTGATATATTTCGTATAATAAAAAGGATATAGTTAAAAAGGAGTATGGTAAATAAAGAGTAAAATAAAAAAGTTTTATTTTTTGTTTTACCATAAAAGAGAGAATACCATTTTCAAAAATATTATTAATCCATTGTGAATAAGTTAGTAAAATTTTTATATCATAAATTCGAAAATTTATATTTTAAGATATTTTATTTTAAAAATATTATTCTCTGTAAATTTGTGAAAATTTCCATATGGAATTTAATTTAGAGATAGAAAAAGACCTTTTTAATATTAAAAAAAAGTTATTAGATATTTAAAAAATAAACTCATAAAAATTAAATTCTTAAGCTCAGTCGATTTTGAATAATATAAAAACACATCAATTATGGATGTTAAATAAAAACTAAAAAAGATTATTACATATAATAAGGAAAAAAATCTTAAGAAGATTTTCGAAAATAATAATATTTTCTTATAATACTAAATATATGGTATTATCCAAGGAAAAGCCACTAAGAAATAGCCATTCCACTTATCTTCTTTTCTCTTTTTACTTTGAATGTATAAATAAGTTTCTGTTAAATATTTTATCAAAAAAAAAATTGAATTTTATTAATACAACTTGTAAGTAGAAAGAAAAAAAAATCAAATATTGTAGAAAGAATTAAAACAGATTTAATGGTAAATATATATTTTTAGTCACAAAATATTTTCACTCCTAATCGACTTTTGATTTAATCTTATTTTCCGAATAAATATTTTAAGAGGATTTTTTTATCCATTTACTGTGATTCTCGAAAATACTTGTTTTTTATTTATAATTTAATTTCTTGGAATAATATCCAACCCACGTGGAATTATGTTACCTGTAGAAGAGGTGTTTTAATTTTTTTTTTATTTCAGCTATAAATATGAAATTTGTTGAAAAGAAATATTTAAATTGGAAAGAAATTGCTTGCTAAGAAATTGAAAATTATATTTGGTCATAAAGTCTATAATTAAGATTGTTTGTAAGAAGAAGATTTTGAACAATTTAATAATAGAATAAATTTTTTTATAAAAAAAAAATGTATAATTATAAATTATTTGCAGAAATTTCAATTTTATTTAACCTTTAGATTGAATAATTTTAGTTTAAAGTAAAAAAATAAAAGAGCCAAAAAAAAAGTTCGTCCTGAGTAGTCGGTGAGTATTTCTCTGAAAGGAAATGGAGGATAGTTCTTGAACGAGGGGATTAGTGATACGGCAATGGAACTATTTATAACGAGACACAGTAAAAGCATGATCAAAAGGGATTTTGGTGGATAACGGTATTGCGAATATAAAAGAGAGCATCGATAGTTTTATAGAGTATTTTTGATTGAAGGGCATTGAAAGCCTTTCAATATAGTAAGTCCATATTGGCTGTTAAACTAACAGTTAAAACAAATAAAATAAAATGAGTGAAAATAAAACCAATTGCAAAATTTCTACATAGTTTATTCATTTTAAATACGTTTTAAGGGTAAAGTTTCAAAAAAGTGTTGTTTTGTGATGAAAATCATTTAATCAACGAAATTTTTTCTAAAATTTTTTATAACGAGATACAGTAAAATAATGATCAAAAGAGACTTTCAGATCATGGTGGATAACAGTACTGCAAAAATAAAAGGGAGCATCGATAATTGTACGGAGTATTTTTAATTTAACGGATTGGATTCGATGGGAATTAGAAGAATTTTCATATACGTGTAGTAAGTCCATATTGACTGTTAAAATAACAAACAAAATAAATTAAATAATATTAATTAAAATAAAAATGATTTGACAATTTCTACATAGTTTATTCATTTTAAATCCGTTTTGAGGGTAAAGTTTCAAAAAAGTATTATTTTGAGATGAAAATCACTTATAAATAGTTGTCAAGGAATTTTTTTAAACTTTTTATAACGAGAAACAGTAAAAGCATGATCAAAAGAGACTTTCAGATAATGTTGGATAATAGTATTGTGAGCGTAAAAGAGAGCATCGACAATTGTTCGGAGTATTTTTAATTGAATGGATTAGATTCGATGAGAATTGAAAAGCTTTCATCATAGTAAGTCCATATTGGCTATTAAATTACCACTTAAAATAAATAAAATATAATGAATGAAAATAAAAATGATTGCACAATTTTTACATAGTTTCTTTACCTTAAATCCGTTTCAAGGTCTACCTTGTCTTCTTTTGAGATGAAAATTACTTAAAAATAACGATCAAGGTAATTTTTTTTTAGCTTTTTATAACGAGATATAGTAAAATCATGATCAAAAGGGACTTTGGTGGATAACAGTATTGCGAACATAAAAGGGAGTGTCGACAATTATCCGGAGTATAATTTTTTGAAGATATTGGATTTAATGGGAATTGAAAGCCTTTCAATATAGTAAGTCCATATTGGCTTCAGTAGGAAATTGTATAAAAGTACTTTACTGTCTATAGTTTTTGTCTTTTAAGTCTTGTATATGAGTTCCATAGCAAGCGTTTGTCTAAGTTCAATGCTAGGCAGGATATGCATTGGAAGGATGGAGGATTTATGTTCATTGACTATTACTCTCCACCTGGTAATCCAGCTCTGGAGGGTTTGATTTTGGGATTGGAGGATTTCGGAAGCACATGGAGAATTTTCGCTAGATGCAAGGCGTATGTAGCAAAGAAGGTATTGGGAATGATTGGCTTATTGTTGTAGAGAATGCGTCCAAGTAAACTTCCCTGTGGAACACCAGCCAATATCGAAGAGATATTGAAGAGTTAATTAGATTCGTTTACTAAGAAGTGGTCGGTTGGAAAGGAATACTCTTAAGATTAGAAATTTAGGTGGAAGGAAGGGTCCTCTTGACTTATAGAAAAAATCATATTTTTTCGGCGATTTCTTTGAATTATTTTTTGTATTTAATATTTTCTCTTAAATAAATCAAGTTTTTACTATAAAAACAAAAAAAAATGAAAATTTTAAGCACTCATTTTTTCGAATGCTAATACGAGTAGCAATGATTAAATTTTATTTGATAACAAAAACGTTATAATTTTCTGTAATTGGTTAAAAATAATTTCGAATATATTATTAAAAATTGCATCCATTAATTGAATGTTATTTTTTTTTAAAGTGGATATTTTATAAAAATACTTTATCTTTGAACATTCGTATTTTTAGAAACAAAATACAATTTTTTCGGGTATATTTTTTTTTAAAATTTCAATTTTATCCATTTATAGATAATTAAAAATATTATCATAAATATTTTGAAAATTTTGAAAAAAAATATTTACAAATCAGAAAAAAGAGAAAAATTATTTGAGTTCGAAAAAAATGTATAAGTCGATGTCGATAATGCAGTGCGTCGCATGGTTTCAATTCAGTAGAAAGATTTCGGTTAAAAGCGAGAACTATTTATGGCATTGTTTAAATTATTTTTCTGCATAGGCTCAAAAAATTCCACAAATTATTTTTTATGATACTTTTTTATATAATGTGCATAAAATTCTTTTACCTGTACTAGTTTTTACTTGAGTACTATTAGACTTGAGAAACTGCTTCAAAGCCTGTGCAACAATGAGCATTCTTTTTATAATAAAAATTGCAATATTACATAATAACCAAGATGATTCAGTTGTATTTCTTAATTGATAATGTTGATAACTTTTTTTTCTTCAATTAAAAGTTTTAAACGTTCCACTGAGTAAACTATAATGCACAATAAGAAAATGTATTTTATTTAATATTTCATAACCAACTAAAAATGATCTGAACCGACAAAATAAGGTATTAAATAGTATTATTCATTTATCAAAAGAATATTTGTTCTGTCAAAAGACTATAAAATGATGGTCGCATTAATATGAGAATTTTGGAAACATTTCACTGAATTATGACAACATTTAAAATGTCTAATAAGAAATAGCGCATCCTTACCATAGACGTTTAAAGGAGGAAATTCGGTGAAAATATTCATGGTTATTCTTGCATTTTAGGCATTTATAAATAAAGTTTCGCATTAGTTCCATCATTACTTGGAGCATTCACGTTTAATGTTAAGGACACTAAAGATCCTTGTTATCGTCGGATGAAAACTTTTAACGTTAAGCGTTGATAAAATGTATGAAGACCCCGGGGTCGGGGGGGGGGGGGTGCGGAGATTGAATGGTAAGGGTCGCAGGTCTTCAAGCAGCAGGAATTTCTCTTAATTGAAATAATAAATTTGAAAGTCTCGTCCTGAAGTATCAGCAACATAATCTTTTTCGGAAAATTTACTTATGCGGAAAGTTGGCTAGACACAGTCGACGGCGATTATTAAATATTTTATTGTCGCACTCATCAACCGTATACCCCACATTTCAGTTTCGGGTGCGTCAAGGTATGAGCCGTACACTCTATGAAATCTTTTTAGTTATTCATATTCGCCAACGTATAATAATCCTTAAATATAGCACGTAATTCTAAAAATATTAACCTCTTAAAAACTTGAAATTTCATGACAGTATGCCTACTACTACTAATAATGCTTCTATTTTCGAATAAATAAATTAAAAGAAAATATGGTGAAAAAGTTTTTAACAAATAAATAAAGTACAGCCAGTGTGTAATTATGGTTTTTTTTTGTTATTTATTTTGTATTTGTTTTATTATTACTTTCGGTTCCCTAATATAAATATTTAATAATCGGGAGGAATTCTCTCATTTCCATAATTATGTTGGTGGATGTGTATAAATTTTGATAAAAATAATCATTTTTTTTCTATGCTTAAAACTTAATTAATAATTTACAAAAGTATCCTCATTTAAATTGTATTACCTCAACGTTCTTCAAAAAAAAAGGAAAAACTTTTCTATAATAATTTAAGTTCAAATCACGTCCTGATCGATTTAATTTACATAAATTGATATCCTCT